>SNQJ01S0232604.1:0-14099 GCA_010110895.2 Picea sitchensis | reverse complement strand
CTTCGTCCTCGCAGTGCAATCTCGTCGAGCAATGAGGTCCTCCAAGCATAATTTTTAAATATATCCAGAATTTCTTCGCCCTTCTCCTTTTTCAACCTGCATATTCATTTATTCACATTCATGACAGTCCTAGATTCAACACTCTTTTAGCTATCTATATGAACATCTTCAGATCTGGAATGGACTGGACATTACAATATAAATAAATGACAAATCACTAACTCACCTCCTGAGCATCTCGACTAAATATAATTGATCGGTTTTCATTGCTTTCTAAAGAAATATGGAGGATTTGTCTGAATGGAACATCTTTTATCATGTGCCATTTCATAGGAATTTTGTCTAACCACTCCCAAAATTCTGTTCTCGCTCCTAAATCTACAGGCCCAACCATTTCAGCCACCCCATAGAAATGGCCGTTGTGGTCACCTGCATGCCCACGCACACCGAGATATTATTATTGAAATAAGGGTATTTTTCCTAAAATTAATTTTCACAATGACTTAAATGACATAAAATCCAAAGAAACACTCACCGAAAATAATAAGAATATGGGGCAATTGAAACTACAAGTACTAGATTGGACTCTTTGCTCACCCGAGGTAGCTTCAGAGTAAGCAGCATTTAATTTTCGATTTCCCCGGATTGTGCTTGTCCAGACTCCATGTCTAATACTGCTCAGGACGTGGTCCTTATTGTCGGTCTTGATAACAAAAAACTTGGCATTGGCATACCGAGTTATAAATCCTGGAAGGTTGTAGTCATCTTGGAAAACTACAGGACCACTTCCACTCTGGGACCTTTGCCCTTGCATTATTTCCACTCTGGGACCTTTGCCCTTGCTGTAGCTGCCGATGATAAGAGTGACGTTGCGTCTGTGGTGGTGCTGGTTGAAATTGATCAGCGGCGGGGTGGCCCTCATAATGATTATTATTATGGCCCTGGTTGTTAGTATGGCCGTTTAGATTTATATTGACAACGATTTTTACGGTTGGAACTTGTGTCGGTGGTGAAACGTATGGATAGTGACCTGCGTGAGGGTATTGCTGTGGATAAGCATGTTGATATCTGTCATACTCATATGGAAGCATTTGCTCGTGCGCTGGTTGTGCCACCATCGCCATATTAGCTCGTGCGCTGGTTGATATCCATCATATCCATATGGGACCATTTGCTCCTGCCGTGGTTGTGCCACCATCACCATATTAGTGTTTGCATGTCCATCAGATCCATACCCATATGGCACTATTTGCTCATGCAGTGGTTGTGCCACCATCGTCATATTAGTGTTTGCATATCCATCAGATCCATACTCATATGGAACTATTTGCTACTGCAGTGGTTGTGCCATCATTGTCATAGTGTTTGTACATGTCCGAACACTAATACCGGAATTTGAACTCATAGTGGTTGTGTAATCATTGTCATAGTGTTTCAATGCTATGGTGACAACAAAGTGTGTAACATATTATGGTAACAACAAAATCAAAAGAAAATGAAATTAAGAGAGAGGGAAGGGGATTTTACATGGTTTTTTTGTTGTTTTTTCTTGCTACTCTGGTAGCTCCTTTGCTTCAAACAATCTTTTAGGTGGTTCCCTATCACTTAGGTGAAGTAGAAAGRAAAACTAATTAAATTCCTAGCATGTTACAATGATATTTTAGTGTATTTTATAAAGAAAAATAAAATAAAGGAAACACAAATTAAATATAGAACTATGGCAAGCAATAAATAAGGGTGTCCTAAAAGGGAAAACCAATCAAAATGGCTAATTCACCTCTTTAGAGAAGCAATAACACAAGTAGAAAATGAAAATTTAGAAGAAAATTAGAATAGAAGGGGAAGGATACAACTATATAAATATAAGAGAAAAGAGAACATAAGGGTTGTCCTAAGCGACCCCTAGACTTAAATCGCAAGTCAAACCCAAAGAAATAGTAAGAAATATCTAGCTAACCAATCCCTCATGGAGATAGCTAACATAACAAATCTTTAAATATGCCCCCGAGCCCTCAACTAACAAGTATTCAAATCCCAACAACCAAAAGAGAGCTAGTAATAACAATCACTAATAATTCTTGAGAAATCAACAGAGGTTAGTTACTATATTCAACAAGTCCTCCTAGATACAAAGACAAGAAAGGTTAGTTACTATATTCAACAAGTCCTCCTAGATATAAAGACCTTCCTCCTATTTATAAGAGAAGAGGAGGCTAGGGCTAAGTAAGAAAACACTTGTCTTTTTTTCGAAAATTGACAAGTGGACCAGCCCATTTTTTTTTATATTTTGTTCAAAGTAAAACATTCAAAAGGAATTCCACTTTTGGCAAAATTTCCTTGAGCAAAAAGACAATTTTTTTCCACATCATCATTTTTCTTAGGATTTCTGACATCCCAATGACATATTTTATTTATGGCCATTGGTTCGCACTTGCAAATTGATGAATTCATGGTTTTAAAAGACCATCAATGGTTGTTGGATTCATTACAAATTCAAGCCCATGGCTTGGGAAAAAAATGGACTGCTTTAGAAGGAAAGGGATCGTGGCATCAATCATTGAAAGAAGGGATAATTTTAAGGATGAAAATTTATATTAAAATGTAGAAACATGGGCTAATTATACTATTCCTTAATAAACAAAATGTTAATTGTTTGACAACAGTTTTCTAAAAATATTCAAATTTCTAAGGATTTTATATAGTTTCTATATAATTTTGGCGATTTTAAGGTAAATAATTTTATTTTATGGAATTTGGTCATAGAGGGTATTACACGAAGTTTATATGAGGATATGCACAGATTACTATGTTGATGGAGACATTTTTAAAGAAGGACATTAAGTATCAGTGGAATGATGAGTGCTAACAAAGTTTGGATATTTTGAAGGAGAAGATGGTGACATTGCCAATTTTAGTTTTTCCAAACTGGTCTAAGGAATTTCATATGCATGTGGATGAATCTTCAATAGAACTTGGAGTAGTACTAACACAACCAGGAGAAGATGACATGTATCACCCCATAGCATTTGCAAGCAGGAAGTTATCAGATTCACAACATAACTTTAATACTACAGAAAGAGAAGGATTTTCCATGGTGTATGCATTGCAAAAATTCAGACATTATTTGTTAGGTAAACATTTCAAGATGTTTACAGATCATTATGCTCTTAGATATTTGGTCAATAAGCGAGTGTTGGGGGGAAGAATATGCAGATGGATACTATTGTTCCAGGAGTTTGATTTTGAAGTTGTGGTGAATCTTGGAATATTGAATGCAGGGCCAGATCATCTGTCCAGGATAACTAATGGAGAGGAACTAAGTAACTTGGAGGACAACTTCCCACGTTCACAATTGTTTTCAGTATAGATAGTTGATGAGTATTTTGTTGACATTATTGAGTTTTTGAGTACATGATTTTCTCCTAAGAAATTTAATACTGTGCATAAGAAAACTTTGGTGGTTAGAGCTGCACACTACCAACTAATTGTAGGTCACTTGTACAAAATTGGTGTAGAAAACATTTTTAGGATATGCGTTATGGAGCATGAAAGACCTATCATTTTTTCAGAAGCACATGAAGGCATAACTAGAGGAAATTATGCAGAAAATGATATTGCACAAAAGGTATTGCTTGTAGGATTATGGCAGCCAACAATTCAGAAGGATGCAAAGGAGTGTTGCCATAATTGTGATGTATGTCAAAGAGTTGGAAAACCATCCAAGAGGGATGAGATGACATTAAGACCTCAAGTAAATTTTCAAGTATTTGACAAGTCGAAAGTAGAATTTGTTGGTCCAATTAATCCACCATCCAGAGGATCGAGAGCAAGATATATTATTACAATGACTGAATAATTGACCAAGTGGGTTGAAGCAGGATTAGTGAAGGATTTCTATGTAGAGACTGCATCACACTTTTTAATTGAGAAGTATTCAAAATATTTGGATTCCCTAGAATTTTGATGAGTGATCAAGGGACTCATTTTATCAATAATATTATCCAAGCAATGCTTGAAGAATTTGAGATAAATCATTAGAAGAGCACCCCTTATCATCCTCATGCTAATGGAATGGTGGAAGCATTTAACAAGATTTTGGAGAATGCCTTAACCAATATTTGTAATGTGAATAGGGGTGAATCGGATTTGAAGGTACCAACACTGTTATGGGATTATAGAATTACATGCAAGAATCTAACAGGGAAGACACCTTTTAGATTGGTGTATGTACAAGAATTAGTAGTTCCCTCAGAGTGTTTGATACTAAGTTTACACACTGCATAAATTACAAACATGAGTGAAAGAGATGTAGCATGAGAAATATTGGCTCAACTCATGGAATTAGAAGAAGATAGAATCATAGTTGGTTTCAATCTTGAGGTATAAAAAGAAAAGGATAAATCCTGGCATGGCAAACATATTAAGAAGAATAACTTCAAGGTGGAAGATCTGGTTCTCCTCTATGACAGTAAATACTTGCAACACCCAGGGAAGCTTAGAATGCATTGGCTAGGGCCATATGGGATAAATTATGTGACAGATGAAGGTGTTGTGTAGCTGCAAGATTTAGCAGGCAAGGAAATTCAAGGTTTGGTGAATGGTAGTTGACTGAAACTATATAGTTATAGACGACCTACTAACCCTCAGTAATTGCAATGAAAAAACAGAGTTGTACAAATCGTATATAGTAGGAGATTAAAATAGAAAAAGGAAGAAAAAAGTACAAAAATGAGAAAAATCCAAAAAGAAGTAGGCAGGTGGATAAGTGGTAGAGAGACAATTGAGAGTTATAGCATGCAACAGACAATAATTTGATGCGACATAAGTCCAGATACTATGGGACAAAAAAATTAAACATTGCATGCCATGACGGAAAATGATCGGAAAAGAGAAAAATTGGTGAACATAAAAAAGAGGGTGTGTCAGAGAATTTATGATAGAGGTTATAAAAGGGAAAAGCCACAGAAAAGGAAAACAATTGAGATTTTTGAGAAAAGGAGTGAAAGAGAGAACATGTTGGGATTGTGTGCAAAGATTGTGAAGAACCCAACTGAGAATTATAGTGATTTTTTTCCAAGTTAAAACAATGAAACTGCCAAAGTTTGAAGCACCAAGCCAATTCACACGAAGGACTAGAAGTACTAACAAATCTATGGAGGAGACGACCGAGGTGGTCGATGTGGATGAAATTTCGACAACAGAGAGTGAATCAATCATTTTGATGTGGGTTGAGGAACAAAACCCAAAATAAGAAGTAGCATAAGTAAGCCAAGCAGAGGAAGGGTGAATACCTAGTGCARCAACAAAACCTAATGTAGAAAAATTAGGAGTGGTGCACATAAATGGAGAACGACACGAAGAAGACAATGAGAAGATCGAATTCGATGAACCTAAAAATGCTAGAGAAAAGAAACCCTCGAAGGTCGAGGATGGCCACGACATAGATAAGGAAACAAAGGAGGAAGAACAGATCGAGACAATAGGGCCATCAAAGAGAAAAATGAGGCCAACAACAACAGTAGTGTGCACACAAATACATTTTTTTCTTTCATTACCACATATTCCAGATTCAATCATAGTTTTAGAAGATATGTTGGGGTGTGTTCCCAAGCTTAAATATGAAGAACACGATGTGATAGAGGTAACTAAATTTCCAGAGATTGCACAATATATTTACATGGAGAAAAAAGGGGTAAAATCAATAAGAATCCTGATACTAGAACCCAAACAATGTATTATAGGACTTTACAACTCTAGCATTATTAATTTATCGGAAATTCCTCACTTAGACATGGGAAAGGATTTCAATGCAAGCATTGGTGCGAGTTTAGGGAGGGTCTTTTTGGATGGAAAGACTCTTCCCGATTGATGTAGATACAATTGCAAAACTTACAGGGCTTCCACTAGATCGAATGAAACCAAAAGAGCTTTTAGATGATAAGAAAAAAGAAAAGGTGATTGCAGAGGAGGTTAAAGTACAATTTGGCATCGAAAGAGGAAGCATAGGTATGATAGTCATGAATATAAATTAGACAACCACTATATTTGCATCAAATTTGATGGCCTACAAGTTTCTTAGAAAATGTCGCAAGGAATAGGCACCACCAGGAGTGGTAGTCGCAGTCGTGTACTGAGCGAAGGGGAAAATTCTCAATTGGGCACCTTATTTACTCAACCTATTTTTGGAAGACTATAGAGATGCATATGACTCTAGGAAAGAGTTCCACTATTCTTGTTTTTTTATTTTGATAGCCTTGGAGGCAAGGGAAAAAACAAAATACTCAGTCTTCTGTGATAGGAGAGGAAAATGTGGTGTAGAAAGATATGAAACTCTATGAAACAATACAGATCCAAAGCAGAGGAAATTCAATTCAATAATTTTTGGCATGTACATCCAAGAGATGCAGGAGAAAATAGAAAACAAATGGAGGATCTCACCTGAAGTGGTGAAGGAGCATGAGGGGATTGCCAACTTCAAGGCATTCATGTACAACATATGGATACAAGCAAAGAGAGACCCCAAGTAGACATGGTCAATGATGTAGGATTGCATCACATCAAAATAATTCCAATGGGTAATAGAAGAGTTTCCAGATCAATGGTTGGAAAGAAAAGAGAAAAGGGAAAAGAAAAAACAAAAGATGCCATGTCGCAAAAATGAATTAGCCCAGCACCTAATACCAGAAACTCTTCACAGTGCACACATCCAACAGAAAGTGCGACGATGATCAAGAAGCCAAGAAAGAAGGAAACAATAACAAGGGCCTCAGTGCTAGGGATTGGGTGCACATAAAGAAAAAATGATGGAGAAACGATGAAAGATAATATCCCAACCTAGGAGACAGGGACTGGAAACATACTAGATGTAAAGAAACCTGCATAGGCAGAAAAGAGTAAATCAATAATGAAAATATGAGAACAAAGAAAGAAGATGAAAGCATAGAAGAAGGTCCCTGATCTCACAATCATTGAATACGATGCAGAGTTAGTAGAAGATAAGTTGCAACACCGAGGAGAAGAAGCACTCTATGTCACAAAGTCATAGAGAGAAGAAATTATGAAAAAATTGATGGAGGTCAAGGAGACTTTGGAAACCTCTAGATTAATGTCGCACAAAAGAAAGTAACAAAACAACAGAAAGACTCAGTGCAACAACATATGACCCCACAAGAAAAAGGGACAATACAGACAATGGTAATGGGAAATAACATTTTCTATATCACTCAGGAGATGTTACAGATTGATCAGGGAGTAACGCAAAAGAAACTGAAGGACATAGAATAGTTGGACTTGGCTATGTCCAAGATTGCAAACAAAGTGTTATATAAGTTGCAGATGAGTGTTGTGCAAGAAGTAAAATCAAGGGCTAGAACAAATGAAAAAAACTTTGAGACAATCAAGGAAGAGAAGGAGATATTAGAGATAACTCTCAAAGAAGTGCAGATTGAGAGAGATGAAGAAAAACAATGTGTAGAGAAACTAGAACAAACACTTGAGGAAGTATTTCAAACCATTCTAGACATCGCACTAGTGGAACAACTCAATGCAAAAGAAAATATACAAAGGATAGTGTGAACGATGGATAGTTATAAGAAAGAGATAATAGAATTGATTGAGAATATGACACCAAATACCCCCCAGAGGTCAGATCAAAGAGGAAGAAGAAGGAAATAGAACACATAGATATCATCGCACTAGAGAAGAAAGAAGTAGTTGAACTCTATGAAAGGACCACATAGATATGGATGAGCATGGAAGAAGATGAATGAATCCGACAGTTGGATCAGAGGGAAGAGAAAGTGAATTCTACAATTCAATATTTAAAACAAAGGTAGAAGGAAATTCCCATATCAGAGAGAATAAAGGTCGCGCAGGAAACAAAAAATCTATTAGCAGATTTGAAGACAATCCAAGGAGAAAAACGTATAAATAGGCTCAGTTGGAGCCACTTCAAGAGAAATTAGAGAGAATGATAGAAGCATTGGAAACAAACAAGGGAAGACTAGAATAGACGCACTTGGAAAGTATAGAATTGTTGAAGGAGAACATAATATTGCAGGTTGTGGAGACCCTGACAAAAAAGAGTGCGCAGATGAAGACACGAGTAGATGAACTGACAAAGAAGTTGCAGGCACTGGAGAAATCAGTGCAGGAGGAACACAATTTCTGAGTGGCTCAAGACGAGCCACAAGTAAAGTGTTGGGGCCATGTTGGAGAAAACTATTTTGGGTAAGGTTCGAGATGCAACACATCAAACAAGGAAGAATGTACCAAGGAAGTAACACGTGATGAGAACAAAGGAAACTGAGCATGATGAAATTGTGGATTAATGCGTGAAGGCAGTTAGAATGTGGACAAGTTGAGTCCACTTATAATTAGGGTTTTGGATTATAATGTAAGGGCTTTTATCTCGGATGATGTCAGTTTTAGAGACTTATGAAGTGTAATGAGGGTCAAGTCACAAGCTATGGATCTTGGTGTGACGTTGGTTAGCCTCACTGAGTATGATAATATTTTGATGTAATATATGCAACACCAAATTTTTTATGAAGAATAGTAAATAAGAAGAATATCTTTGTGGACGTAGCCCGGGGGGAGTGAACCAAGATTAAATATGGTGTCTTCATGTGTTTTTTTCTTATCTGTTACTTTATATGATTTTTTTTTTAATGAATGAAGATATGAATCTGTTAAGGTTGATCTACAACATGCATGTTATTTTATCAAGAATGAATGTTAAAAGATGAATAAATGGTATATTTGAATGATGGTATGGTAGAATGCATGTTCAAGTAGAAGAAGTACTGATATGTCTAACATTACCCCGAGTTCCATACCTTCCATGATTGCATACACTTGGGCCATGCAATCACCCATAAGCCATCTCAGGTGAGACTGCATTGTGCACTCTGTGCACATTGTTGCCTTTTGGTTTTCGAGAGAGGYCGATTGTTTCTAGGGTTTTGTTGGAGAACTAAGGTAGAACCTCGGTCATCCCATATATCCAAYAAGAGATAAAAATATTTTTTTSCTTTTTTAAGTTTTCTTTTTCTTTTTTAATCTGTAGGTGTTTTATTTAATTAGTTTTTAATTAATTTTATTTTATTTTATAATTTGTAGGTGTTTYATTTATTTAGTTTTTTAAGTTTTATGTTGGTTTTTATGTTTAATTTTTTCTTTAAATTTGTATTATGGAAACTTTTTAACATGTTTTTCTCTTCTTCATTTGATGTTTTCTCTTCTTTTTATTTACTATTTTTTTTTCACTTTTTTTTACATTTAAAAACTAATAGAATTAATTAATAATAATTTTCAAGTTTCCAATTTAGGAAATGATTTTAGTTTGTTTTTAATTGGGATGGTACTAGTTGTCAAGACCATGATTTCAATTTGGATTATGACGAAGGGGTCAAATTTATGAGTTATTATTAGAGTGAATCTCAATTTCATATGTTGTATTTTATGTTGTTACTTTGATTATTGTATTGATTTTGTCTAAAACAAAAAATTCCTCTTTTGCAAGTTGCATGCTTTGTTTCAAGATAATGCTTTAGAAGGGAATTACATTTTGAAGGAGGGTGAAAATTATGTGGAAAAAAAGAAGACCCTCGGGAAGGGTGAAGATGATGGTGATTTCTTCGAGAATCAAACACAAAATATTGACATGTTGTACCACTAATATGTGGAGGAGGTGAAACCATCTGGTTGATAAAATCTAATTTATATAAATTTTACTTTCTTAATCTTGCTAGATACAATTCACTTCCATTTGTTATTTTGAAGATCATATTTTGTGGACTACAAATATATTTCTTGTTCAAATATTTTACCTTTTTATACTTTTAACAAGCATGCACAATGATCAGTATGGGGAGGTGTTGGATATAATGTTCATATTTAGAAATTAGAACTTAGACATATAATAAATTCTCACTAATAAAGTGATGTAATAAAGAGGCATTTAATATAGTCATGAATATAGTTGTTAATAGTTAAGTATTTCATAGTTACATAATGCACTCCTCTCTTCTACAATGTAATAAGACATCAAGTATCATCTAATGAATGAATCAACACACTCGATATCATTCATGTGTATTCTTTCCATGCATATGTGTGTAAAATATCACATCGAGGGACTCAAAAGAAAGTATACCATCCTCTTAACTTTCAAATAAAATATTTTACCACTAAATAATAATTAGGGTTCCATTGGAAGAAAAAATAATGGATTATTGAGTTTGAAATAGTTCTTTAAAAAAACATGGTCAAAATTAGATGCTTTAGTATTTTGACATTGGGTGGTAGAACTCAATTTTGAAATTGATTCTTTAATATATGCTTACATTTCTTTGCTAGAAATGTCTCCAATAAAGAAAGTACTAGAGAAAGTATAGAAAATTCCCATGAAATTCCTTTTCAGAAAAGAAAAAGTGGAAAAGAATGGAAACCATGAGCATGGGATAAGTTCTTCCAACCAAAATAGTTGGGGTAAGTGGGAATTAGAAATATTAATTTACTAAATAAATCTCTATGGGTTTAAGGATTTTTGGTAGTCCTAGAAGGGAGGAGATCAATGGTAGGACAAACATTTACACGAACATAGTTTGGATTAACAATTTATAGTTTATTACATCCTTTTTATGACTTTTGTTTCAATGGAAAGTCACTAGGAGTGGAGTGGCCCTTGTGCTCCCAAAGTGTATTTATAGTATTGAATAATTAGTTCCATTGACTTATCTCTAGTAATTTGTTGGACGATAAATTTATCTTATACTATATTACAATGAAGCCTATAAAAAGTGAATATTTCATAGTTGATTAGATGTGTCAATTGTAAATGAGAGGGAGCTTATAATTTATAAGTGGTTCCTACATAGCTCAAAAAGTTTGGTATGTACCTTTTGGTCCATTAAAACTAAAGTTAGGATATATATTAAAAAGCATACTAAAACACTACTAAAGTGGGATTGTAAATCATAATTGTTAGATCCATTATGGAACATGGTGGTGGATTTTATTTACTATAATTCCTTATTGAAAAGAAATAAAAGGGAGGGAAACCAATTGACATCAATTGATCAGATAGGTCTCATGATAAAAGAAGCCTTAAAAAAGGCAATTCTACCAAAAGGGAATATCTGAGTAGGGCCCTGCTCAATGTGATCGGCAGCTTAAATAAATACTCATGCCTTCTGAAAAAAAGGAAAATATAGGCTATGAATTAGAAATTAAAAAAAAACACTTTTGTTGGAGAGACGCCTTCATAATTCCCTCACAACAAGATGATTTTACAATAATAAAAAAATGAAAATAATCTTAATGTCACTTTGTGGCCTCAAGAGAGGTATCGTGTATGATTAGATTTTAATAAATAACACATCTCATATAAATAAGGTAATGTGTAAATGTCTTTTTCACTTCTTCGGATATTGCACATCCACTGAAAACCAATATTGCAAATAATGAGTCATGTGACAAACTCTACGTAATTACACCTTATTTCGAAGCTGGCATAAGAGATTAATTGTGCTCAACATGCAAAAAAAAATATAAACCTTTTGGTTGAAGGAGTTCTTGGTTATTCACTATGTGAACCTATGACATAGAACATGTGTCAAACTGTCAACTATAGTAAATGACCTTATAGACAAACCAACTCGATATTGATACATGAACTCGTCATTATAAAAAAAAACTTGATTTTCAAAAAACTTTTTCCATTCTTACAAAAAAATTATTATCAATTTTATAAAATTTAATATTTAATTCATCAAATTTCTTTTTTATCCAATACAAAACTTTTCCTAACAACCCAACATTTCTTATTTTATTATTCAAAAAATAACTTTATACTAAAATACTCCGAACTTTTTTGACTTTATTATTCAAAAAATAACTTTATACTAAAATACTTAATTAAATTCACAATTTTATAAATTTAATATTTAATTCATTGCTACTTGAATATAAAAACCTTTGTTCACAAACCAACTCTATTCTCAATTTAATAAATCTAATATTTAATTCATCCAATTTAAACTTTTACTAACACTAAATCTATTCTCAATTTTATAAATTTAATATTTAATTCATCAAATTTATTATTAATTGAAAAAAAAACTTTGCTAACCAACTAACTTTATTATAAAACACCAACTTCACCAATTTTATAATAAAATACTTGATTTTAAAAAAAACTTTTGCTATTGTTATAAATTTTTTTTACTAACACCAACTTTAATCTCAATTTTAAAAATTTAATATTTAATTCATCAAATTTATTAACACCAAATTTATTCTCAATTTTAAAAATCTAATATTTAATTCATCACTTTTACTAACACTAACTCTATTCTCAATTTTATAAATTTAATATTTAATTCATCAAATTTATTGTTTATTGAATACAAAAACATTTGCTAACAAACCAACTTTATTATAAAAAAAACAACTTAATAATAAAATAATTAATTTCCAAAAACATTTTCTATTCTTAAAAAAACTTTTACTAACACCAACTTTATTCTCAATAATATAAACTTGATATTTAATTCTTTAAAAAAAATATATTGATTTTTTATTAAACAATTAATAAATTAAAACATGCATAAACTTAAATATTATTTTTTTTAAGTTTATATACATTGAATACTATTTTTATTTCTAATTAAAAAATAAACTAATACATAAACTTAAATAATATTTTATTTTATTTTATTTAATAAATAAATAAAATTCTCTAACTTTATATACTATTAATTTAGATTTCGATTTCCAAAAAATATATTCATTGATTTTGATTTTGATTTTGATTTCTATTTATAACAACAGCTGTATGGAAGCTTAGTCCATGCTAAATAAATTTGGAAATGAATATGATAGTTAACATCTTATAATTATTTACGATGATTAGTTTGAAACATGAATAATATGTTAACAAATGAGCTAGTTTCACAATCTTAAAAGAAATCAGCTTCTTAGAGGAATTCGACATAAACTCACAAAAGATGGAGAAAACCTTCTTGCTCCATGATGACATGTAGTTTATAGATTTGTCATAATCTATATTAAACAAAATATCTTACCATGATTTTACTTTAATATAATTATAATATAAGTTTGAGATTAACCTCAATTTCCTTCTAATTAAACTAAACAAACCAAATACAAATCTTATTTAAAAAATCAAACATAAAAATAAACATTTCACATTTTATAATATATATTTTATATAATCATTCATTCAAAATTCAAATTCAATATTACAACACTAACCGCCAAACAAACACAGAATAAATGATTAAGAAAACAAAGTCAATGCTAAAGTATAATTATAATAAATTTAAAAAGATAAAAGGTGTATGCGAGTCCTGTATAAATATCTTCCAATAGAATCAGTCAGAAGCTGAACTATATAACAGAAAAACAAAAGCTGAACTATATAACAGAAAGACAATTTCAGCATTGAAGTCTGGCTGAATTTCAATATTTACTACATTGCAAACCGTATATACCACCAAAAAAATGGTATATACCACACAGATAAACGGAAGAAAACAAACACTCTAAACAAAATATAAACAAAGCTGATAAAAAACTATGAAATCTCCTAATATCTAGAATCCTCTTTTACTCGTTTTCTTTTTCCCCTTCCTCTTGCTACCATTGTTGTGTCTTGTTCTGTGACTGCCCGTACTAATTATAGCGTTCTGATTCTCATGACTCTCTTCACACTTAGAAACGTTAGTCTTTCCTTCTTGCTTCTCGTTGTTACATGGGCTGTCACTGGTCACATTAATCACAGTACTTTCAGTCTCTTGATTCTCTCCACACTCGAATTCTCGCGCGTTGTTGTGATCAGTCACTTCTTCTTCTTGATTCTTGTTACTACTTGAGCTGTGACTGGTCATACTAATCACAGTGCTCTGGGTCTCATGATTCTTTACACACTGGAATTCACCCGTGTTGTTGTTATCAGTCTCTTCTTCTTGTTTATTTCTGTTGTTAATTGCGCTGTGATTCGTCACACTAATCACAGTGCTCTCCGTCTGCTGATTTTCTCCACGCTCAGATTCTGGCGCGTTGTTCTGATCAGA
>SNQJ01S0232603.1:0-14104 GCA_010110895.2 Picea sitchensis | reverse complement strand
TTTTGTGATGCTCCATCCTTGGGGATTGATGCGCTACTCTTTGTTTGGCTATCTAGCCTAGGGTTTGCTTCCGAAGGAATTCTCAGTCAAGGTTAAGGTGCTCGGAGGGAGGCTTCGGCCTGTGGTTGGGTGACAAGGGTATCGTCAATGGTAAAACAAGCACACCATATTCTATATTCTAACATCCTAACTATTACAATCGAAATTCAACCCCTTATAACTACTATCTCGGATTTTCGAAAACAACTAATTTTAGAAAAACAACTATTTTTTAGAAAAACACCTAAATTTATAAAATTATCGCATGACTCTAAAACTGACCACCAACTAATAGCTAACTAGTGTGACACTATTTTTCAACTCGCTTTTCTGATTAATCTCATAAACTAAGAGATAATTGAAAAATTAAAAATTAAAAATTCTCGTAAAAACACTAAAACCTCAATTTGAGGCCTTATATGAAGGAATTTGGCCCTGGAAAAGTGTTGAAACGATCTCTTATTGCATAGATATGTTTGACACTATAGTGAACTCTTCGAGACGCAACTCCCCATAAAATTTCATCCCAAACGGATAACCGAGTCAAAAGTTATGACCCTCAGAAAATCCCCGAAAAATCCCTGCATCATTCTCCTCTGGTTGAAAAGAACGTAGCTCCTGCAAGTTATTGTCTTCAAAATGTTTCCATTTAATGGGATATAGGTTCAGTAAGTCACCCTTTGTAATCCATGTACTCTCTGTTGGTGCTACGCCTTCCCATTGGACCAGATATCGATTGTATTGGCCTTGCCGAGTATGAAGGGTCTTCTTATCTAAAATATGTGTAATATTTTCCTTTTTTTTGCTTGGAATGGCCTGTTGCCAATCCACCTTTGCCTCACTGTCATCACCCATATCGTCCCCATGGAAGATATACAAATTAGAAATGTTAAACACAGGGGAGATATCGAGGTCAGCTAGTAAATCGACCTTATAAGCATTGTCGTTGATTTTCTTGAGAATCTTGCAAGGACCAATTTTCTTATGCTTCAATTTGTGGTAGGTTCCTCGAGGAAACTGTTCCTTCCATATATAAACCAGCACTAAATCACCTTCATTGAATACCTGGTATCGTCGTGAGCATCTTTGATAATTTTGTTTTGTTCATTACTGGCCTGCAATTTTTGTCTCACATGTTGTTGCAACTATTGAATGTGTTCTGCAAATGCTTCCCCATCATCATTGATCCTATCCCCAAGTGGTAGCTACACCAAATCTAGGACACCCATAAGATTTCTATTGTAAACAACCTAAAATGGATATTTACTTGTAGATCTATTCACTGGACTATTGTAGAAAAATTCTGCTTGAGGTAAATCCAAATCCCACCACTTGGGATTCTCTCCAACAATGCTCCATAACAGGTTTCCCAAACTCTAATTTACCACCTCGATTTTCCCATCTGTTTGGGGGTGATAAGCATTATTGAACTGTAATTTATTCCTCATTTTCTTCCATAAATTCCTCCAGAAAATACCCAAGGACCAAGTATCTCTATCAGAGGTAATAGTTTTCGGAACCCCATGCAATCTAACAACTTCTGAAAAAACAATTTTTCCACCCTCGATGCATCACTAGTTTTCTTGCAAGCAATGAAATGAGCCATTTTAGAGAACCTATCAACAACCAAAAAAATAGAATCATTACCTCAATGTGTGTTTGGGAGCCCCAACACAAAATACATGCTCAAATATGTCCATGGACCTATGGGCATTGGTAATGGCATATACAACCTTGTGTTCTATGAGTGTCCTTTAGAAATTTAACAAATCCTACATTGTGCCACATACCTGGTTATATCTTTTTTCATCTTCGGCCAATAATACTTATCTTCGATTAAGGCTAGTGTCTTATCCTTTCCAAAATGTCATGCCAAACCACTACTGTGAAGGTCTCTGATAACATTTTATCTCATTGACCCAATTGAGATGCATGGTTGTTTTCCTTTGAAGAGGTAGCCATCTTGCATAAAATATTCACCTTGATTAAGATCCATGTTCCCAGTGACTGGATTCTTCAATTGTTCCACAATCTCCCGAAAATCATTATTAGATGCATAGAGATCCTTTAATGCAGCAAACCCAATTACTTTATTTTCCATGGTTGTCAAAAGAACAGTGTGCCGACTCAAAGCATCTACAACTTCATTCTGACGTCCTGATTTGTGCTTCAAAACAAAGGTGTAGCCTTGTAAGAAAGAGACCCATTTTGCATGTCTACTGTTCAATTTATTTTGGGTGTTTACATATTTTAATGCAATATGATCGGTAAATAACACAAACTCCTTTGGCACTAGATAATGCTTCCAATTTTGCAATGCTTGCATAATTGCATAAAATTCTACATCATATGTGGAGTAGTTATTTCTTACCTCATTCCATTTTTCAATAAAGAATGCAATTGCTCTACTTGCTTGGCTAAGTACAACTCCAATGCCTACATGTGAAGCATCACAGTCTACCTCAAACACTTTATCAAAATTCGGTAAGGCTAATATGAGTGCCTCAATTACCTTCTTCTTTAGAAAATTAAAACTTTCTCCAGCTTCATTGGTCCACCTGAATGTCTTGCCTTTGGTGCAATCTATTATGGGTGCTACAATAATGCTAAAATTTCGAATAAATTTTGTGTAAAAGGTGGCCAACCCATGAAAACTTCTTACCTTTGTGATGCTCCTGGGACTAGGCCACTCCAAAATTACTCTTACCTTCTTTGAATCCATCTTGACTCCCTCTGCCGAGATGAAAAAACCCAGGAACACCAAACTTTCTTGCAAGAAACTACATTTCTTTAGGTTTGCATAAAGTTGTTGTTTTCTCAATGCATCCAATATAATTTTTAAATGTTGCAAGTGATCTTCTTTTTTGTTACTGAAGAGGTATACATCTTGCATAAAATATTCACCTTGATTAAGATCCATGTTCCCAAAGACTGGATTCTTCAATTGTTCCACAATCTCTCGAAAATCATTATCAGATGCATAGAGATCCTTTAATGCAACAAACCTAATTACTTGATTTTACATGGTTGTCAAAAGAACAGTGTGCTGACTCAAAGCATCTGCAACTTGATTCTGTCATCCTGATTTGTGCTTCAAAACAAAGGTGTAGCCTTGTAAGAAAGAGACCCATTTTGCATGTCTATTGTTCAATTTATTGTGGGTGTTTATATATTTTAATGCAATATGATCGGTAAATAACACAAACTCCTTCGACACTAGATAATGCCCTCAATGTCGCAATGGTTGCACAATTGCATAAAATTCTACATCATATGTGGAGTAGTTATTTCTTACCTCATTCAAATTTTCACTAAAGAATGCAATTGGTCTATCTGCTTGGCTAAGTACAGCTCCAATGCCTGCATGTGAAGCATCACAGTCTACCTCAAACACTTTATCAAAATTCGGTAAGGCTAATATGGGTGCCTCAACTACCTTCTTATTTAGAAAATTAAAACTTTCCTCAACTTCATTTGTCCACATGAATGTCTTGCCTTTGGTGCAATCTGTTATGGGTATTACAATACTGCTAAAATTTTGAATAAATTTTATGTAAAAGGTGTCCAGCCCATGAAAAATTCTTACCTTTGTGATGTTGTTGGGACTAGGCCACTCCAAAATTGCTTTGACCTTCTCTTAATCCATCTTGACTCCCTCTATCAAGATAAAAAAACCCAGAAACACCAATCTTTCTTGCAAGAAACTACATTTCTTCAGGTTTTCATAAAGTTGATGTTTTCTCAATGCATCCAATATAATTTTTAAATGTTGCAAGTGATCTTCTTTTTTGTTACTGAAAACTAGGATGTCATCAAAATACACAACAACAAACTTACCAATATAAGGTCGAAGCACAGTATTCATCAGCCGCATGAAAGTGCTAGGAGTATTGGACAACCTGAATGGCATCACCATCCATTCATATAGTCCATCCCTGGTCTTGAAGGTGGTTTTCCATTCATCCCCTTAGTGAATCCGGATCTGGTGGTATCCACTTCGCAAATAAATATTACTAAAATATTTAGTTATGGCTAGCACATCCATCATGTCGTCCAACCGCGGTATAGGAAACCTAAATTTGATGGTAATTTTATTGATTTCCCTGCTATCTATGCACATCCTCCATGCATTATCCTTTTTTGGAGTCAACAATGTTGGTACAGTGCATGGACTCATGCTTTCTCTTATCAAACCTTTCTTTATAAGTTTTGTCACTTGTCAGTTGAGCTCTGCATGTTGTGTAGGACTCATCCTCTAGGTTTCCTGATTAGGTAAAGATGATCCCGGGATCAGATCAATGTGATGTTGAATATCTCTCTTTGGTGGAAGACCATCAGGTAATTCATTAGGGATAACATCAACATATTATTCTAGTAACTTGGCCACTTCGGTAGCAATTGGCATGTCTTCCACGACTCCTTTTTGCACAATTAATGCATAGAAAAATCATGTTTCCTTAACAAACTCTCTTTCTGAAAACATATTCTCATTTTTCCTCTCATCCTTAAGGGGAAATAAGATGACTTTCGATCCATCCTTCTAAAAGGTGTAGGTATTCTTTTCTCCATCATGCATGACTTTTCTGTCATATTGCCAAGGCCTCCCCAATAACATATGGAATGCATCCATCCGAATGACATCACGCCATACTTCATCTTTATAAGTCTTACCAATGGAAAACTTGATCAAACATATTTTATTAACGGTGACTTCATTCCCCTTTAGAACCATGCAATTCGGTAAGGATGGGGATGTGTTTCATAGTGTAATTTCAACTTATCTACCATCTCTTTGGAAACCATATTCTCACAACTGCCACTATCAATAATAACTTGACATACATTTCCCCCATAAGTGCATCTGGTTCAAAAAATATATGTTCGAAGCCAAGAATATTCATTGTTGCTACTTTTCCTTTTCTCTTTTTTGGGAATCACCATTGACCTCTGTATCATGAGACTCTCCACCATATCAGGTGGGACTTCAAATTCAGCTCCTTCTTCTTCATTATCATCTTGGACCAAGTTCAAACTAGGTTGTTGTCCTTGCTTCGACTCTTGCATGTTATAACTCAGGAATTCAAATGCTTGATGACCCTCTACACCACACCTGAAACACACATAAGGTGCTCCTCTTCCACCACCGTAAACTCTACCCCTCTGAAATCCTCTTCCTCGTGGTTGATTCAGGTTACCTTGTCAATTATCTTCTGATTTCTCATCTCCTTAGGATGATTCGCCTCTTCCATAGTTAAAACCAACCCATGAGGAAGACGATGCACCCCTCCTTTTCCTTTATTCCTTTGAGAAAATTGTTGGTTTAACTTTTCCTCGGCCTTTAAGGCTAATTGATATGTCTCTTCCACGTTGTGAACTCTATGCATGCTTAGTTCATCTTGAGTAGAAAATTTTAAACAATTCACATACCTTGCAGCAAGTTGCTCATCAGTTTCCTTGTGATCCACATGAATGGACAACTGATAAAACTTGTTTGTGAGTTCCTCCATAGTGGACAGGTTCTGCTTCAAGTTATGAAATCTACGAAAAAGGGTCTGGGCATAGTCGAGAGTAAAAACAAAATCTCACAAATTTTTTTCCATCTTGCTCCAAGTCTTAATTTTGTCTTTTCCTTTTCTTACTCTGTCTTTATGCACATGATCCCACTAGATCATGGTGTGACCCTTCAGATTGGTGCATGAAAATTTCACCTTCTTTTCCTCTGGCATAGGCTGCCATTCAAAAACAATATCCATGGCGTTTAGCCAATCTATTAACTTTGTTGGTTTAAGATTCCATACATATTTTGAAACTTCCATCTTGGTCCTATCATTTCTCCCTTCTAGAGCCCTGATCATCCTTTCTATTAGCACTAGGATTCACCTTCAGATTGTATGGAAGGCAAGCCCAGTACCCATCAAGTTGTAAGTTAATATAAGGGTGTTTAAAGGGTCAAATGGAAAAGGACTCAAGTGATAATGTTCTAACTTAGATAACAGGGCTAGCATGCACAAACAATTAAGGCCTTGGCTAAATTCAATCAGTAGTTTGGGAGTAAGTATGAGTAGAAGGAAGACTTGAATGAGATAAGTGTAGGGGCTGCTGTAAACATCAGGTCCACAAAATCCTAAGGAGGAAATTTTCTTAACACAAGATCTTCTTGACTTGAGAGACTAAGGAAGCTAAATAAACATCATGATAACATAGTAATCAAACATCCATCATAACATCACCACAATCATTCATGTGAATCATTCAAAGCATGAAAATTTAGCATCATAATCAAATAGATTGAAAGATAAGTTGATTTCTATTAGTCAAAAAGTCTTAAGTCTAGTACATCACTCGATCGCAATTACTTCATCAAAATATTACAGTATAAGGAAGCCTTTCTCAACCATCCAAACCTACTAAAGAAAATGATCTACCTATTTATAACAAAAGGGAGGCAACAACTAGAAGTACGAGCTAGCCTCCTTCCCTTTAAAAACTCTAAACATTTATTTGATCTAACCACCTATGCTATAAAACGGGAAAATGTTGGTGACTAATCCAACTAAATTTCAAACTAATTTGATTCCCTTTTATTGTGCAACTCCTTGTTTGTCATGTGTCTTTCCAAGCATATGGTTTTCTTCATGATATCAGTTGTTGCTTCTCCATCCTTCTTCATCATCAATTTATCCAAAATTTGTTAGCTTGGTCCTCCTATATCCCTGGTCTTTATTGGCAGCCTCTTTGGGTATCAAAACTGGGTAGTGCGCCACAAGGAGAAAAGGTAGCACCTTTGTGTTGTGCCTCTGTGCCAACCTTTACCCTCTGTGAAATATTTGGTAGCACCTCTGTGTTGCGCCTGTGTACCAATTATTTTCCCTCTATGAAATATTAGGTAGCGCCACTTACGTTGCGTCTGTGTGCAGGTTTGGGTAGCATTACAAAAACGCAGCGCCTCTGATCCTTGAACATGTGTAGAATAATTTGTGGTTTTTCATGATGACAAAACGGTTTTAATCAAGAGCCTTGACTGCACAATAGGTAGTGCCTTCTACCAATGGGGAAGCTAGCACTTAGAAAAAACCCAAAACCCAAATAGTTAAGCGCTTAGAAGCTTGTATAGATGGCAGAGATAATATTTGCATATTGGTTAACCCTCCCAAAAAGATGCATCCTCAAAAATGGGGCTTCCGTTACCCATTGTTTTGTCATTTTGACACTTAACCTCATACTCTTTCTGGTAGAAAGAGGATCTTTAATTGACACAACATACTTCTTCTTCTTAGCATTGATAGGCTTCTTTGGTGTAGTTGTGCTCTCCTTAGCTGCTCGTTTGTCATCTTCAATGGCAGCTTCAACCAACACTTGTATATTTATTTGAGCTACCTCATCTTGAAAGTTCTTCAGCTCAGCCTTTAGCTTCTTGTTCTGAGATTGGAAGCCTTTGTTTTTCCTGTAGAGATTCATTAGCTATCTATGAAGGGGTTCGGCCCTCCTTGCTACAAATCTTGCCAAGTCAAGGGTGTCACTGTAGCCATCCATGAACTCGTTCATCTGAGATAAGTTGACCTTATCTTCTGCTTTAAGACGAGTTATTTCTTTTCTTGCATCTCTAAGCTGCTTGATAAGTATTTTGTAGGTCTGACTGTTAAGGGGAACAGTGGCATGTACAGTCTCACTAGGCTTTTTCTCAGACTCCTCTTCCTCCTGCATGGGAAGTGTCTTGTCTATCTCATCAGGTTCCTTGATGACTTTACTTTTATTCTTCTTTCTCAGCACAGGGGTTTCATATTTTATTTCAATAGGCTTCTCAATTCCTTTTTCATAGGTTTCATCTTTACTCTCCAAAGGTATTTTAGTACCTTTATCCTTACCCTTATGTACAATTTCTTGTTTCAATTCAGTAGGCTGAGAACTACCTTTACCCTTCTTCCTCTGAGTAAGGGTTTCTGATTTTTCCTCCATAGGATTTTCAATGCTCTTACCCTTCTTCTTCTAAGTAGGGATTTCTGGTAAAGGTTGCTCTTTGAAAATATCCTTAGGCATTGATGACCTAGTGAAAGGCCTTTTACCCTTGATTTCGACTACTGGAGGAGAAGAGGGAAAGAGCAGCTTCTTCCCTTTCTTGGATGCATCTTTGGTAGAAGAAGGCACCTCTTCTAACCCTGGTGGAGGAGGTGGCAAAAAATCTATGTGTGGAGAAGGAAAAACTTCCTCCTCAACCTCTATGACCTGCTTGTTGATCTCTGGAACTTGAACAGGGGTTCTGCCCTTTCTCTTCCTACTAGTCCCTGCTTTACAAGTATTGGTGGGTGACAAAGGACTTGCCTTCTGTGATTGAGGAGTTGGTGCTAGATCCAACTTGAAATGAGAGGTAACCACAAAATGTTCCCATGAAATCTCTTTCTTACCCAATTCCTCAGAGACTAGCATTGTGATTAATCCAGAGTGGAAAAGGCTAGAATCCACATCTTTAGATTTGGCCTATATCATGTCTGACATTTTACCTATACTTCTCAACAAGTAATAAGGAACATTCATCTCAACCTTACCAGTAAAATGTAGCAACAAACTTATATGGTATTGGTACAAGGTGTTGAATCTCCCTTCACAAGTAAAATATCTATGTATGATCTTCAGTAATCTGTCAAATTGTTCAATCAGTTGACTCCTTGGCATACTTTTGGACAAGTCATTGGATTGATATTCAGGTTTAAAAAGATATTTTGCATAGGCTGAACTCAAAGCCATGGATTTGAACCACCTTTCACCTGTAATGGGGATCCATGTTGTTGCTGAGATAGAGGCTTCAATAACCTCAAACTCCAAATCACCAACCTTGGTTTTCTTGCCATCAAACTATAGTGCAAACTGTCTTGCTACCTCTGGATGGCCTCTCTGCATGTTCTAACAGAAAGAAAGGCACCCTACTCTTTAAAAGTTCTTTCTTGCTATGGGTTCTGTATAAAAAATATGCATGTCCATCGGTTCTGTTCTGACCACCTTGCCACCTTTGTGTGTCTTCCTCGATTGAGGAGTCTCCATGGCTCAAAATGAGGGATTTTAAGAAGCTTAAGGGATGATAATGACCAGGAAGGATTTGAATCGAGCTTCAGATATAAGGCTGGCCCTTTTGGACAGACTGATGCTAGTAGGTCAAGCTCGATTTTAGGAATTAAACCCTTAGGCTTGTACATGTATTTTGGAATGTAAACAGTGAGGAGGTAGTCTGAAATTGGCCCTATGCAATTGAGTGAAAATGCCAAACCTCAATGTGAAAGGAAGCAAGGAAAACATAGATGTTTTGAGCAGCGCCTCTGGGTAGTTCAACGCATACACAGAGGATAGGCTATTTACAGGCTTTCGACTTCAACAGTTAAAGCAAACAATAGTGATCAGACCATAGAAGGCGAAGAAATTTACAGATTCAAAGAGGAGAAAAACAAGGTTACCATGCAAATATGGATCCCTTACAACTATGCAAGCTTAGAAAAATGAAAACCCAAGCACAAATTTCCTGTGAAAATTAATACGCAGAGGAGGTAACATGGGATACCTGTGCAGTAGACACCTATTGAGTTATTCAACACAATCTTAGGATGAACTTTGAGAAAACCTCGACCCTGGAATCTTTCTCAGCATAGGATTTGGTTGACATGCAATCACCTAATCAGAACTTACGAATTTGCACAGTGCAACACAGTTGAGCTTTTCAAAATTAGAAACCGTTACCAAGGCTCATAAATGCAAGATCTTTGAAGGCATCTTTAATCGACTTCTGGCACTGAAAATAAGGGACATGACATCAGTCATGGAAATCATGGCTCGAGGTGGAAGTGTGATGAACATGATAGTCGCTACAGAACTCCTTGATGAGTAGGCAGTGCATCCACTACAAAACATGATTAGATAGGTAAGCGAGGACGTTGAGTTATGCCTATGAGGTCATGCGTGAGGAGGAAGGTGTGTCACATCAGTTTAGTAATGGGAGGGATCGACCTAGGGACAAGTCATGAAGGGGACCCAAATAAAACATCAACTAGAAATGGTTCAAGGATCAAAAATCGATTTGAGGATCAAATTAGAGCTAAGACTCAAAAACTTGAATCATCAAAGGGGTCCTACCAAACAAAAAATAAAGGGATGAGACTTTAAAAGAAAAAATAAAATCTAAGGCTTGAAAAAGATTGAAAACAAACTAAAAGACCCAAGGCAATTTAGTGTGATAACATTGGCTCCACAGGGGATGGCATGCCCCCTGAGGGCTGCCAAGAATGAGTATATATAGTGCCTTATCCTAGGGCTATGGGGTCAATTATTGAAACAAAAATAAAAAAAGAATGATATTTACAATGACATGAAGACCCACTCAAGGCTCAAGCAAAGCACTTTTTCAGGAAATGCCCATTGACGGGGCCACCAAAAACCTCTTCATTCTCCATATTCTGCAACTTGAAAGTGTTATCAGAGAATACCTCAGAGATTTTGAAAGGACCGATCCATAAAGCTTCAAATTTACAGTGCTTACCTTTATCCTGCTTTGGTGCATCCCATTTGAGCACCAGATCACCCAATTGAAAGTCCTCTTTGTCCACCTTTTTGTCGAAATCCTACTTGATCTTCAGTTGATGGTCAGTTGCCTTGTCTACAATCTACTCTCGGGTCTGCTGCACTTCAACCAGCTATTGAATCCTTCTGATCATATGATCAAGTTCCCCTTGATAATCTTGAAAGAATTTTTCCACAGGCAAGGCAAGCTGAGAAGGAAAAACTGCCTCAACTCCATACACTAGCTGGAAAGGGGAAAGTCCCAAGGACCTTTTCACTGTCACTCTATTATCCCATAGAGAAAATTTGAGTTGTGAATCCCATGCCTTTTTGTTATCCTCTAGCATCTTTTTAATGATATTTATAATGATTTTGTTCGAGGATTCTGCAAGCCCATTTCCCTTCGGATTGTAAGGGGTGGAATGAATCAAAGTGATCCCAAACTGTTCACAGAATTGAATTAATGGTTCAGCCTTGAATGATGCAGCATTATCAGTGACGATTTTGTCAAGACACCCAAACCTTGCTATGATGTCTTCCATGAAACCAATGATCACTTTGTGTGAAGCATTCCTTGTGGGAATAACTTCAATCCATTTAGTAAAGTAATCTGTAGCAGTCAAGATCCATCTATGTTGACCACTGGAAGCGGGATGGATTTCCCCGATAAAATCTAGGCCCCACTACTGGAAGGGTCCTGAGGCTGCCAGAGGATTCAACGACAAAGACTTAAGCTGTGGATTTCCAGAGAACTTCTGACACTTAGCACAGGCTCTGATCTCAACACGAACATCAGTGAACAAACTAGGCCAGAAGTACCCAGCTATGAGGATATTGTATGTCGTGGTTTTCCAATAATGATGCCCCCCACATAAACTATCATGAAAATCAGACATAATCTTTTGGGCTTCTTGGGGATCTAGGCATCTCAAAAGAACTCCTAATGGATCCTTCCAATACAAAATTTGATCAACAGGGCAATACTTTATTGATTTGAGTTTTAAGGCCCTCACCTTGTTCCTTTCCATACCACTTGGAGGCTATAAATTTTGCAGAAAAAATTTAATGTCCTTGTACCAGCTACAATTTTCCAATGTAGAAATGACTTGAGGACCTTTATCAGTCATCTCAGCCTGCTGATTTTCTGAACATAAGTGAATGAAATTCACCCCTAATGCTGAGCAATTTGATTCAGCCAAGAGCTTGGCCAAACCCTGGCCTTTAACCAATTTTTTGGGCCTAATCTCCAAATCAAATTCAAGTAGTTTAGCAATCCACTTGCTTCTTTTTCCGTTTATATCAGGCTGAATAAGAATTTATTTTACAACAGTTGATGGGACATAAGAAATAACTCTTGAATGTAGGACATAAACTCTGAAAGACTTAAGAGCTTTAACCAATGCATAGGCATGTTTGTCCATAATGTCATACTTTATTTTAGCATCTCTCAATGCCCTACTAAAAAAGTAAATGGATTGCTCTAAGCCTTCAGCATTCTTCTGCAATAGGACTGTTGCTATTGTATCAAAAGAAGCAAGAGAAAAAATAAGAAAGTCCTTGGAGTAGTCGAGGCTGACAAGAACCAAGGCTTCTGTCAAAGCTTTCTTTATTTGATCAAAAGAATCACGGGACTCTGTAGTCCATTTGATTTCACTATCCTTCCTCAGCATAGCTGTGATATACTTAACTAACTCAACAAAATTTGACACAAATCTTCTCAAAAAATTGATTTTTCCCAGAAAATATTGTACCTCTTTTTTAGATCTAGGGAGTGACAAAGTTTGTATAGCCTCAACCCTGCTGGAATCAATCCTTACCCCTTCAACTAACACGAAATGCCCCAATAATTTTCTTTCTTTCATGGCAAACAATGATTTTTTTGGATTCAAAGAGAGGCCAAATTTTCTGCATTTCAAGAAAACCTTTCTTAAATGATCACAGTGTTCCTTATCAGACTGAGAATAAAAAGTTATGTCATCTAAATAGATAACAACAAACTTATCCTTTTCTCCAATAAATGTTGTGTCCATAGCTCGATGAGTTGCCTGTCACACACCCACTACAATGACTAATTTTTTTTTTTGTCTTTTCTTTGAGGGACAGAATCCCTGAATTTCTACGGGGACTAGCACAGACCATCCCTTCCCTTATCCTCCTCCAAGCGACCAGAACCTGGCCTTAGCATAAGCGCCTTTCGCAACTTGCGAGTTGGAGAGTCAAGGCTCTCAACTCCTCTTTGTCCAAACACCGATACCCGAAATGCGATACGGGTATGGCTCCCTCCTCGCTAGCGCCTGCTACATGTAACGGTAGGCTAGACTAAACACTAGAACTACTCGCATATCGCGACTTCACAAGTTGGAGTGTTGAGCCCTCGTGCTCTTCCTTTGAGAATCCCCAAAACACGATAAGTCAACAATGGGTTGACTCTTTTCCATGCGACATGTGTCCACCACCTGTCACCCGCTTCCACCTTTCTCTGGGCACTTGTTGTTACACCACCTATCAACCACGCAGTCCCCACCTAACGAATGTTCCACGTGTTCGCACGAGCCCTCAATGCTCAACACTTCACGACTTTTGTAGTCAAAAATAAATTCTTTCAACCTTTGAACCCCCGATACGCAATACCACGCGAAGGTTCTGATCCAACGGTTCTCCAGTGGCTTGGATCCAATGACCATGATCATGTCATGATTTCATGAATCGTGAGTTTGTACAGTCCTACCCTTGCCACTCCAAGTCGCGAGTCAGCGAAATGCTACCTGACTGCCACGCGTCCTGTGTTGATGGACGGTTCTGAATACTTCGGGACTTTCAAGACGTTGTCGAGTCCACTCTCCTGCCTATGCAAAGGTTAAGATCGACAGTCAATAGAGCTCCATCAGATCCTTGGATCTATGGTCCTGGATCCCATCACTACTTGTGAAGGATGAAAGAGTCGAGGTGATAACTCCTGCGCTCCTACTCTAGATCCATTGGTCTTGACAGATCTGGGGTATTTCTGAAAGGATTTCGACCATTCGTCTACCAAACGATGGGGTATTCTCTTTTGATAATTGGACTCGCTATCCTTTCTGAGATTGAATCATGAAATTCAACCTCTCAGAGCTTCAAACTCCCACAACTCCGAGACCTTAGAGAGCTACTCTTTCTTGCATAAGGTTTCCAGACCCGGATCGCATGAACCTTCAGACGGTTCTTGGGAAATTGTCCCTGATCTTAGTCGAGTCTCTGGGTAAAGGTTTGGTACGGTTCCAAGGTTTATGGGGTAATTCCCGAGGAAGAGTACTCTCGAGGAACCTTCCCATAATATTACGAGAATCAAGCAAACAAGACGATTCTCGGTGGAGAGAAATCATGCCCCAGACTTAATCATTTGTACAGAAACCAACTATGGCATGTAAGTATACACATACATCCATTATTTCCAGTCTAAAACACCAGACAATCATTCCACACAGAAATCATTATGGGCATATAAACATGAGCATGTATTCATGATATTCAATTCAAAATACAAGGC
>SNQJ01S0232602.1:1345-14104 GCA_010110895.2 Picea sitchensis | reverse complement strand
GATGATTCCAAGCATGCAATCAAAGGCATTGGAGAAGCGTCCTTACAACTTGATTTAGGTAACCCTCTTTCAATTAAATATATACTATTTTTACAAGGCTTAAAGAAAAATCTTCTATCTATTTCATCTTTAGAAGATAAATCTTTTAGGGTAGATCTTGTGGATGTCCAAGTCCTTCTATGGCCCAAGAATTAAAGAATAAATAAAGCCACTGTGGTTGGTTTCTGAGAGGGAGGACTGTATAAGTTGAAGGGACAAGAAGAATAAGCCCTTGTACACAATAATGTTATTTCTAGTGAACTATGGAACTGATGGATTTCTCACTTGAACTATAGATCATTACCACTTTTGAGAAAAATGGTTACATGCCTACTAGAAATCTAGATAGACCATGATGAAGTATGCAAAGGTTGTGCACTTGGAAATAATGTCAAAGGAATATTTACAAGTAGTGATAGTAGATCCAAAGGTATTTTGGACATCATACACTCTGATGTATGCAGACAAATGATGGTGCCATCACTTGGAAACTTTGTATACTATGTGTTGTTCATAGATGACTATTCTAGGAAGACATGGATCTACTTCTTGAAATAAAAATATGAAGTCCTTAACAAGTTTCAAGACTTGGGATTTAGTTGAGAATCTCTTTGAGATGAAGATTAAAGTTTTGAGATCTGACAATGGAGGTGACTACACCTCAAAAGAGTTTAAATATTGTTTCCAATAAGTAGGGATTAATAGGGAGATTACAAATTCCTACAACCCCCATCAGAATGGGGTTGTATAAAGAAATAATATATCCATCATAAAAGAAGAAAAAACGATGATACATGATTAGTGCCTATCCATGCACTTATGGGAAGAAGCATCTAGTATGACTATGTAGGTGTAGAATAGAAGCCCTTGTAAGATATTGGGAAACATGACACCTGAAGAGGTGTTGATCGAAAATAATCTATAAGTCATTCAATTGAGTATTTTTGGTTGTCCAGTGTTTATACATGTTCCTAGTGAAAAGAGAAGGAAATTGGAAGCTTCAGGAAAGAAGGGAACATTCGTCGGATACAGTGAGACTTCGAAGGCCTATAGAGTTTACATTACATGGTAGAGTAAAAAATACTTGTAGATATACCTGAAGAAGTTGTGATAACCAGGATGATACCACC
Source organism: Picea sitchensis (assembly GCA_010110895.2). Classification (NCBI taxonomy): domain Eukaryota; kingdom Viridiplantae; phylum Streptophyta; class Pinopsida; order Pinales; family Pinaceae; genus Picea; species Picea sitchensis. Next base: position 12,935 of record SNQJ01S0232602.1, on the reverse strand, counting down.
TTGGATTCAGAACACCTTGTAGGAGGCCGAAGGACATGAAGCTCCAAAAGGCTCCTTTAGAGAGAGAAATAGCTCACATAAGTTTTCCAGCTATGTGGCACTAATAAGAAATATCATTGATTCAAAACCTTCTAATTTTGAAGAAGTTGTTGAGAAGCTAGAATGGAAGGATGCCATGATGGAGGAGTATCAGTCCATCATGAAGAATGATGTATGGGAGGGCATTCCAAGACCAGAAGGGAAGTTAGTTGTGAATTCCAAATGGATCTAAAAGATCAAGCATGCTACATAGGAAAACATAGATAAGTACAAGGCAAGGTTTGTGGCTATAGGGTTCTCTCAAAAAGAGGGAGAAGACTATGATGAAACCTTTGCTTCTATGGGAAAATACACTTTCATTAGATCAATCATTCCGATTGCTTCCGTAATGGGATGGAAATTACACCAGATGGACGTCAAGATTTCTTTCTTGAATGGTGTAATAGAGGAAGAAGTGTACATCAAACAACCACAAGGATTCATGATCCATGGGAAGGAATCCCATGTGTACATATTGAATAAGGGCTTATACGGGTTGAAGCAATCACCTAGGGAGTGGTATGCCATGATAGATGGATATTTGATGAGCTTGGTATTTACCAAGAGTGAGGCAGATCCTAACCTTTATTATAAGGTTGAGGATGGATTCCCATTGATCTTGGTTGTATATGTAGACGACCTATTTCTAATAGGGTACAAGAAGATCATTGATGGGTGTAAGAGGGATATTGCTTCAGAGTTCAAGATGAAGGATCTAGGTTTGATGCATTACTTCTTGAGATTGGAAGTGTGGTAGAGATAATATGAGATTTTCCTCAACCAAGGAAAATATACTATTGAGATCCTGAAGAAATTTGACATGATGAACTACAAGTCCATGACCAAACCTATGACGATAAATTTGAATCTCTTGAGTGAAAAATCTTCATATTTGGTGGATCCCACTATGTATATACAATTAATTGGATCCTTGATGTACCTAGTTAACACCAGGCCAAACATATGATTTGTAGTGAATACCTTGAGTCAACGCATGATTAAACCTAGAAAGGTAAATTGGATGAAAGAAAAGCATATGTTGAGGTACCTTCATGGTACAGTTGGATATGGATTGATATATGTCTCAAGTGGAGATGTGAAGCTGTAGGGATATACAGATTCTGATTGGGCAGGGAGTGTAGTGGATTGGAAGAGTACTTCTAGATGTTGTTTTCGTCTGGGATCAAGAATGATCTCATGGTTAAGAAAGAAGCAGACATCAGTGCCACTTAGTACATCACAATCATATTATATCGCAACAAGCATGGAAAGCCATGAAGAAGTGCGACTTCATAAGTTGCTAGCTAGGATATTTGATCTCGAATTGGAGCCAACTTTGATACATTGTGACAATCAAAGTTGCATGAAGCTTAGCGAGAAACTTATATTCCGTGAAAGGTATAATAATATAGAGATAAAATATCATTACATATGGGAAATGGTGCAGAGAGGATTTTTGGAGCTCCATTAAATATCCACGGATGAGCAGATAGTGAACATCCTCACCAAGACCTTGTCAAGAGTTAAGTATGATTACTTCAGGGACAAGCTTGGAGTGTTGTTGAATGTCCACCCTTGTTGAGAGGGAGGTGTTTTGTTTCTTCTCATCCTGGCTAACCCCTTTGGCAAAGGGTTCCCTAGATCAGTCACATGAGGTGACTGAGGGGGTAATGCACTATCAGAACTGCTGAGAGAAGAAAAATCACACACATAGTCATAATACTATGGAAGAGGTTGTGTGAGTCCAGACAATAGTTGTGTGCTACTTCGGTGGGTGTGTTCCAATGGAGGAGGTTGTGTGACTCCAAGCTTTGTGCTACTTAGGTGGATTTGTTCCACTAGCGAAGGTTGTGTGACTCCAGACAATAATTTTGTTCTACTTCGATGGTTGAGTACCACTGGAGGAGACTTTGTGTCTCTAGACAGTAGTTTCATGCTACTACAATGGATGTGTTCCACTTGAAGTGATTGTGTGTCACTGGAAAATAGTTTTGTACTACTTGGTAATAGTTGTGATCTATTGGATGACATTGTAGTAGCTATGTACTACTAGATGACTGTCATGGAGATTACTAAATTGTTTGGATGTAGTTTTGTGTGCTACCCTTTGATCGCAGATATTGTCCTTGATGATTTGAGCCACCAAAGGCATTGTAGCATCCATGTGCCTGCTAGCAAATTGCAGAGTAGTCAATGGACTACTAGACGAAGACATTGTGAAAGATGGCTCCCTATATAAGAGGGAGTGTTGATGTTTTGGTAGCTATGGAAGGATGTTTCCCTCTTATATGACCTTTCTTAGATGTGGAGAAGATTTTTGAAGAAAAAGATCCCTTGGATATATGTTGAAATACCATAGAAGAGAAGTTGGCCTAGAAGAATAAAGGATAATGAAAAGACACCTTCCCAGAAGAGAAGTTGGCCTAGCTAGAAGGAAAATAACACTATAAATAAGGAGGCACCTTAGATCATTTTTACACTCACTCACACTCTCCCACCTACACAGAATCGAGGCACAAGTTTGGAGGAGGTGACACAGTAGCCACAACTGCACAATTTATTATTGCTTGGTCTTTTGGTATCTCTCTCTTATGAACTACTCCTTGAGGAGGTGCAATACCTTTGTATGGTGTTTTTGATGTAGCTGGGGTGGCATTTATAGTTAAGATAACACTTGTTCTAGGTATTATCTGATTGGACTTGCTTTATGAACGAAATCTATCTAAGAAAGGTTGTTGGGTTTTTCCCCCATTTGGGATTTTCCCAGGATAAATCTCTTGTGTTTTATTTTGTCTTGTGTTTATGTTGCTAATTCTTAGTACATGATATATATGTTAATGGTAATGAAGTAAAATAACACTAGTAACACTAATGCTTTGTAAATAAGGAAAATAAAACATGTTTCCCTAAGAAATTCTTTATAAATGTTATCCTATAAAATATTTCAAATGGATTATTATGACTTATTGTATAATCATATAAGTTATTTAAGAGACGTCATGTATTTAATTAGTTAAATTGAAATAAAAAATATTAAATTAATAACTATAAGAAAACCAAGAACCATTTTTGGAAGAAAAAAAGGAAGCAACAATGGAAGCAAAATTGGAAGCCACACCAGAAGAAAAATTGGAAGCCAACAAAAGAAAAACTGGAAGAAAAATAGTAAGAAATACTAGAAGCAAAGTAGGAAGAAAAACTAAACCTAAAACTGGAAGGCAATCCAGAAGCCAAACTGGAAGAAAAATTGGAACCCATATCAGAAGCAAAACTAGACGCAAAACTGGAAGCCAAACCGGAAGAAAAATTGGAAGGAATATCAGAAGAAAACCTGGAAGCAACACCTAGTGATACTCCTGGTGCTAATCCTGGTGCTATTTCCAGTGCTATTCATGGTGCTAAACCTGATGCTATTTTCGGTGCTAATCCTGATGCTATTTTCGGTGCTAATCCTGTCACTAATATTGGCGCTATTTCTGGTGCTAATCTCGGCACTAACCTTGTTGCTATTTCCAACACTATTCCTGGAGTTATTTTCGGTAAAAAACTTGATACTAATCCTAACACTATTTTCCCGATGCTAAATCTGGCACTAAAAACGACACTAATTTGGGCGCTAAATATGGAGCAACTATAAAATGTCCATATTGTGCCCTGTTTTTCATCGAAAAAGGTGTCCAATTCGTGAACTGAAATACACTAAATCCCAATGCTATTTTAGGTGCTAATTTCTTGGTCGATTGTAGTGGGAGGAGGAAACAAGGAAGCAAGTAGAACAAGAAAAAAGAGTGCAATCTCAATTGGCAACACTCTAGAAGATGTCAGAAGCAACAATCATCACCAAAGAGTGCAGGGATGAGGAAGGACCATCCATGATTCCAGGAAAGGAAGAAAAAAGTACACATCCAATATTGATCCAGTTAGCATCTGGGAACATGATACTACATCTTGAGACATATGCACTATAATTGTTTATGGCCAAATTGCAACAACATGTAAATTTACTAGGAAATTTGAACCTATTTGTATCTAGGTTATCGATGAAAATACTACAAGACTTGCAGATAGGCATGTTGCAATAAATTCATAACAGAGGATAGAAATCACATCAGGAGCTAACACGAATAATGAATGAAAGGGTTCAATTGGAACAAAAATATGACATTGCACTTCAAGAAAAGAAGGAAGTTGAAGGTCAAGTGGGTCAGGAAATCCCTTAAGGAGAAGGTTGAAGCTAGAACTATAGTGTAGAAGACACAAGAATCCATCCAAAAACTTTACAAGGAAATTCTGGAAGTCCCCATGGTAGTTGAAGATACTATGGAAGAACATGTGTTAAAGATTGTTGAAGTCATGAAGGTCTTCAGAACACAAATTGAGGACTTACAACTGCGAAGCATGCCAGGAACACCACTGGAAGTGAGATAATGTTAGGGACCTAACCCCTCATGTAGGTAGAATAATATATTTCCATGTAATAAAGGTCAATATTAATAAGGCCTAGTAATAAGGAAGAATAAGTCCAATGTAATAAGACCTAATAGAAGATTCCTCTTCTAGAAGGATCTTCCTCTAGATGGTTCTTTTGATAGACATATTTAGTATAAATAGGAGTCTAGGGTATGAGAACTTTTGTCTTGGATATTATTGTAATATTGCTCTGGTCTGCTGCAGGTTTCCCCCTCGAAGAGGCAAGTGAACATTTCTCTCGGTAATAAAGTATTATTTCTGGTGTTATTTTGTTATCATTATGGTATTATCGTAGTATTGTTCTAGTTATATTGTTGTTCATATTCCATTTCTATCTATTTATTTATGTTCTGCATACTTTTTATATATGGAATATTACACATGGTATCTAAGCACCTTCCTCAGAAAAAAATTGTGGGTTATTGTTTTTTAGGGTAGAGAAGTACTCCAATGTCTTTATGCTACAAAGATATTTCATTACGCGCATAAACCCGTGGTCGGGGATTCATACATGTAGGAAATACAAGTGGTACTTAAGCACACATCTGTTGGCCACCCTTTTAACCCATGTTGGCACCCCTTCGAGTGGTAGCGCATCAGACAACACATGTATATAGATAATCCTAGATCTCCTAAATCCCTTCGTAGATAAATCGATTGGTCGCCTGACTTCTATAGTGCCACCAAGAAAAAAACTGAGGAATATACTCTCTAGTACCTAGGTAGATGGGTAGTAAGGATAAGGGTACGGTCTAGCCTCCTTAGTTGGTGCCCTAAGATATTGGGCTGAGTACTACTATTAGACCTCACACATATATCAGAGATATATAGCATAGGGAAAACCCTTGTCTGTAGAACCCTTGAGTACCTAAACCTTGGGATGAAAAACAAAACAAAACAGAGAAGATCTATTGTAGCATAACTGTGTCTCCTACATTCGAGTTGCGAAATTAGTACACATTTATTCCTATTAATCATTTGGACATTTCATCACTGTAGTATTCTTCAGATCAAAGCATAACTCTGCAGGAGTAAAAAACAAAAATCTGGATCCTGTTGGCACCATTATTTGATACCTATTCCATTGGTTTTCTCTCTTCGCCCTGATCGCAGTCATACCTATCATTTTTCATCAAATTTTTTTTGTGGACCCAAACCCCTTCCAACACCCTTATTTGGGATTTAACCCATTGGATTCAACTCGTCGCCCTGATCGTTGTGATATAATTCAACCAAAACCCATTTTCTGTGTGGTCCCACCCGCCCCTTTTCGTGTTCCCTTGTCATCATGGCCCATACCCATAGCCAAGACTTGGAAGCTCACTTCAATACCTTGCACTCTAATTTCACATAAACCCAACAAGAAGTGCGACAACTCAGTGGCAATATTCTCTCCATCAATCAAAAAATGCATTCCTCCATCGCGGATTCAGTCGTTGCTTCAATCGAGGAATTCAAACAAGATATCAAACAAGACATTACTACCCAACTTGAATCTGTCACTATCACGATCTATGCCAAGCTGCATATCCCTACATATCTTCCCTTCTTTGACACACCTTTACATAACGAAGGTGAAACTTCCTCTCATTCCCATAATATTCATCCCCATCACTTTCAGCATGACCTATGCCTCCCAAGTGTGTATGTGACCAAATTTGATTGATCGAATCCCACTGGCTGGGTAACTCAAATGGAACATTATTTCTCTTTGTATGGAATTATGAATGAGTTGTCCAAACTCCGGTATGGTTTTATCCATTTAGATCAAGAACATTGGCAATGGTGGAAATAGAGAAAACATTCTCGCCAAGGGTATGTGTCTTGGACACACTTTGTGGTAGAGATTTATGAATGCTTTGACACTAACACCAACCATTTAGGTCGTTTGACAAAGTTGAAACAATATGGCATAATGGAAGACTTTATAACTTCTTTTGAGTGACTGGATTTTTGTACAGAGGGCATGTTTGATGATTTTTTCCGAGAATGTTTTATCAGTGGCCTCAAAGATGAGATTCGGGCTGATGTCCTCATGGCTCAGCCTCAGAGTTGGATGGATGATACTAAAAGATCTAAGGAATCACAAAAGGTTTTCTCTTCTCAAAACCACAAACCCTCCTTTATTCTTCGCACTAAACCAGTAACTCCCACTCCTCCTTCTACTCCACTAAAAATCGAGAAATTGACCAGGGTCGAAATGGTTGAACGCCAACTCAAATTCCTTTTTTATAATTGTGATGACAAATATTTTCCGGGACACAAGTTTAAGGAACAAAATATTTTTATGGCCATATCGGAGGATGTTTCAGAAGAGGATGTTGAGGCTCCCCTTATGTCTGTGTCACCTGAACCTAATGACATAACCCCTCCCTCAGAACCTCCTGAAGTAGGACCGATCATTTCCCTAAATAATCTCACTAGCTTCTCTGCTCCCCAAACCCTCATTCTATTTGGTTATATCAATGATAGGAAGGTCATCATTCTTGTTTATAGTGGATGATAGGAAGGTCATCATTCTTGTTTATAGTGGAAGCAATCTAATAATTTTATTCACGGTTGCATTCAAGAAACTAATTTATATATCCGGGTACTAATAATTTCAAAAATCATGATTGCCAATGGCAAGTTCATGAAATGTGGAGAGAATTGTGAAAATATGTGTCTCCAAATTGGTAAATACCACATTAAATCTCATATGTTTTATATTGACATGGGTGGTTGTGACATTGTGTTGGGTGTGGAATGGATAAGGACTTTGGGTCCCATTCTCTTGGATTTTAATAAATTAACCAAGGAATTTGACCAAGAGGGCCAACAATATAAGTTTCAAGGCATCACCTCTGGTTCCCCGGAGATCATTAGTTCCCATCGCATGGAAAAGTTGCTCAAAAAAGGTCATTCTGGCATTATTTCCCAACTCCATTCCATACAGGCCACTAAGACACCCTTTGTGTCGCAGGACCTCCATTCCATCCTCTCTAAACATCAAGTGGTTGTTTCCAATCCCAAGGGACTCCCTCCTTCCCGTGGTGTTCATGATCATTCCATTCCCCCTGTCCCAAGAATCCTTCCTCCCAATATCCATCCCTATCGTCACCTCTTTTACCAAAAAAATGAAATTGATAAAATGGTTCAAGAATTGCTCAACGTAGGTGTTATCTGCCGTAGTACGAGTCGCTACTATTCTCCTGTGGCCATGGTCCTTAAAAACGAAGTTTCTTGGTGCATGTCTCCTGACTTGCACACCCTCAACAAACTCACCATTAAAGACAAATTTCCCATTCCTATCATTGATGACCTCTTGGACAAATTGAGTGGGGCCCAGTTATTTACTAAACTTGATCTTCATTTGGGATACCACCAGATCCGTATGAAAGAGGAAGACATTCCTAAGACTGCCTTTAGAACTCATGAGGGCCACTATGAGTTTTTGTTCATGCCCTTTGTCTTGTGTAATGTTCCCTCCACTTTCCAAATCCTCATGAATCATGTCTTCTGTCCTTTTCTCTTTATTTTTGTGTTAGTTTTCTTTGATGACATCCTCATATACAAGAAAACCTGAACAAACCATCTTGCTCATGTGGATCGAATTCTCCATCTACTCTCTCAGCACCAAATTTTCCTCAAGCAATATAAATGTGATTTTGATGCCTCAGAAGTAGAGTACTTGGGTCATCTTGTTGGCAAGGATGGAATCAGGGTGGATCCTAAAAAGATTGAATCTATGCAAGATTGGCCTCACCCAAAGACTCTCAAAAGATTGTGTGGATTTCTTGGTTTAACAGGTTATTATTGCAAGTTTGTTAATAATTATGGAAAAATTGTGGCACCTCTCACTGCACTCTTACAAACAAGGAAATGAAAGAATGGTGATGACAAGGATTTCCAATATTAAGAATATAGAAGGAAATTGCACGAAAATTAGTGAAGAGAGCACACAGATTTGGAAAAAAATAGTAGAGGATATTGAGATGAAGTCCATAAGGGCCAAGTTAAGAGAAGCATAGGAACATTCACAACATGCAACAAAAAGGGTTGCTACATTTCCACCAGGGGAACGTATGACAACAATTTTGGCTCAAAGGCAATCATACATGGAAGTGGAGAAGATGAGGGATCAAAAAAATATCCTTCAACAATGATTGGGACCTCAGTAGGAAGAAGAAGTGAGGATAATAGGGGAGATCCCCACTATGAAGGGAAAGGTCAAACAAGAAGAATATGAAGGAGAGGAAAAAATCACATGCTTGACTATGTAAGGCAATAAAGAGATCACACAAGCATAGGCAAAAATACTCAAGGAAGTGGAGGTATCAAACGAAGCCTCCCAAAAAACAATTGCGGCATGGAAGAGAAGGCAATATGCCTCAGTGGCTCAGGAAAGCTACATGTGAGTGTTGCAGGCCTGTTGGACAGAAATTTTTGGGAAAAATCCTAGGTACAGAAGAAGTGTGTAGCATAGGTGCACAAGAGAAGAAGGAATATTAGGGAGTGTGCACTTGAGGTGCATACATGAGAACAATGAGTAGAAGAGGTTCATATAGAAGTACAATGCGTAGTAAGAAAGGAACAAAGTAGAGAAAGAAAATAAATAAGGAGAAGAAAGAGGGAAAAAAGGAAGGATGACAACAATCATAGTGAAAAAGAAGGAAGAATAAGAAGTCAAAGTGAAAAAGTAGCATGAAAACATAAAAGAAGAAGAAAGTATGTAAACGACCAATTAAACTGAATTAACCATGCAATGTAATGGGTTTTTGGGATGAACCAGGTAGGGTTTTAATCCCTATATTGTATGTATAAATATGTAACGCATTGGGAGAATACGTGTTCCTTACATTTGGTTCCTTATTGTTGTTTGTTCCAGTCCGTTATGTTTTTTTTTTAGTCTATAAAAGACATGAATAAATGTCTAAATGTAAGGGATGATGAAGAGATAGAGAGAGAGGCTTGCACTACAGAGTGGCTAGGCTAGTAGAAGAGAAATATACCATTATACATATTTGTAAGAGCATTGTGAAATCTAGAATAAATTAACAAAATCATAATAAATAATCCAACCATTGTGGACGTATCCCAGAGTTGGGTGAACCACGTTAGATATGGTTTAGTATGTCTTTTATGTGATTTCTTATGAATTATGTCTAGATTCATAGTAGGTTAGATTTTTCTTATGTTTAATCATGGCACAACAATCATGACTGTGAAAGAAATGAGTTTATGCAATAATATGGAATATAATGATAGTCTAACTTCAAATCACTAAGTATTTAATAAAGAACACGGATAGAGTTACACGTACATAAATAATAAGATAGAATGAATAAGGCAGTCACCTCCCATTCCCTTACTATTGTAGAATCTTGGTTCTTGCAGTCCCAATAGATACGTTGGATGAGAAATCATCTGTGCAAGAGAGTGATTACGAAAGGGCCGGTGTGTGGTGGGTTTTGTTGGGCATCGATAAATTGAACCTAGGGTCTTGAAAACCGTACACAACACCAACAATGATGCAGAGGTGCGTATAATGTACCCGAAACAATACGATGTGGGATTCCATCATGGTTAGGATATCAATATGTTGAGAAGAAGTATGAGGTTCATTCTATGAGATGCAAGACTACTAGGACTCCCAATCCTAAGGGGAAAAGAGAAACATGAGTGTTGATTTTCTAGGGGGTAAATATATGTGAGATAACTCATGTAGGTGGGGATGCTACCATATGACAGGACCAAAATTCAATGGAGGTGATGGTACTTGTGAGTTAGGTCTGGTGATCCTAAGGGTAAATTTAAGAGGGTGTGAGTGGGAGATGCAATTTTTTGCGGAGGGTGTAATTGCATGCCAATGTTGAACATATAACTGAAGGAGCCATGGGATGGCCAGTATGGAATGGGTTGTATAACTTTGTAACAATTAATTGCACATACATAAACCAAATAATCGACGTGAAAAATATCTTGTTGATAAAGAACATGTAACAACTATTTTATAGTAATACAAATATGTGTGCATACTTGTCCCTAAGGCTTTGAGAGAGTTACCCAATAAGTGACTTGGTTAAGGGTAGAATATTTTCAAGTTTAACCCATTGAATGGGTCTTTGAGGGTGGCACCTTCTGTGTGGTCTAGGATATAGTCACTTGTATGATCATAATCGGTGATGAGGTTGTCTCTTATGGAAAGTGTAGGATATGTAGATGGGTGGTGTTGGTACAATTATATGCATAATATATTACCAGACATAAATTATCGACCGATATTCATAATCAATAGAGTTGATGCACTATATGTGCCGATAAAATATAGGTTCCTATGTCTGATGAGTATAGCTCAATCAAGAAAACCATCTAAAACCAATACTCTGTTTTCACACTTCAAAGATAACACTCTTCACACAATTCATAAATTAGAAAGAAAAACTCATAAACAAGCATATGATCTAAATTTGTTGCTTAGGTGATGGATCTGTTCATTGATGTCTCATGAAAAGAAAATATGAAATTTGATTCTATCTCGTAGAACAACCAAACTAACAATGATTAACACTCTGTTTTAGGATATCTAAATGCTTCGCACAACTTCAAAGCTAGAAGATAAAATTGATAACAAAACTTCTCAAGCAAACCGTGAATCAAAAGGTTCTTCCTTAGGTGACAAGTCTGTTCATTAGGGGATCATGAAATGAAGGATGAAATCATATCTTGTTCCTTATAGAAATTGAAAACAATAATCAACAATTCACATAATAGTTGATAATGCACTCTATTTACTCTTGAAAAGAAACCAAACATAACCCTATCAATTCAAATCAAACCTTATTTAATACAAGAAATAGTCAATATGATTGAGACACTTCATTATATGGTGCATGAAGGTGAGAGATGAAGTCTGATCGCATTTCCTGTAACAACTCACTTCAAACTTGCAAGAAATTCTTATCTAATTATGCACACTCTTCAAAATCAATTGATGCATCACAAACAAAAATTTAATACAATCTTACAATCTTGCAATTCTGGAAATTACTTCATTTCTACA
>SNQJ01S0232600.1:0-14104 GCA_010110895.2 Picea sitchensis | reverse complement strand
GATGATTTTAAGGATGGAAATTTATTTTAAAATTTAGAAACCTTGGCAAATCTTACTAATCCTTCATATGCCAACTATAAATGTTTGGCGATATTTTTGTAAAAATATTCAAATTTCTAAGGATTTTATATAGTTTTTATAAACTTTTGGCGATTTTTAAGGTAAAATAATTTTATCTTATAAAATTTGGGTGAATCATTTTTAAAATAGCGAATCTCGCTTTTGGAAAAAACATGGAAAATTAGCCCATGAGCGAAATTTAGCCCCTTAAATCATCCATGATTGGTATCAATGCAAAATATTATTGTGCATTAGATTTGATGCAAAACAGGAGAATAGATATATGGAGAAGTATGATGGAATAGGACAACCTAGAGAACATATAGACATCTGTATAATTCAATGGAGACTGGTACCACCATAGGAATGACTACATCACTTCATTCATACATTATAAGGCATCCCAAGGAATTGGCATACAGAATTGGAACTGCGCAGAGGAACTGTAAATAAGGAAGATTTGCAGCAGAATTTTGTGATCATGTTTGCATTTGAACATGAGAATCCAATGATAGACAAAACACTAAATTTGATAAAAGAAAGGGTCTTTGAAGAACCAGAAGTTGAAATTGTAACATGTTTTCAGAACCAGAATTGACAAACAGTCAAATAGTTGCTACATTGTTACCACGTCGCAGAAGATGACCCAGCAGAAGAAAACCTGCGCGATATTCAGATTACAGAAGTTGAAGGGGAAAGAGAAGAAGAAGTTCCATGGTTAAAGTCAGAAGATTTTTCTACACCATTGAATATAAAGAAGGTGAATATTGGAACAGAAGAGAATCCAAAGATTGCGAGTATTGGTGACTATTGGGATAACCAGACAATGGAAAGAATAACAAAATTATTGCATGAGTATAGTGATCTGTTTCTAGCGACGTTTTCAGAAATGATGGGGTAGAGGAGAACTTGTAGAAATGAAGATCCCTTTGAGACCAAATACCATACCCATAATAGAGACCATACAAGTTGAATCCAGTATATAAACAGAAAGTTAAGGCAAAGATTGATAAAATGTTAGAGGTTGGTTTAATAGAACCTATCAAAGAATATGAGTGGATTATCCCTATGGTAGTTTGGGAGAATACGAAAGGGGTAAAAATGATATGTGTAGACTTAAGGAACTTGAATGATGCATGTCTGCATGATCCCTTCCCTACTCCATTTACAGATGAGGTATTGGAGAATGTAGAAGGAAAAGAAGCATACTCATTTACTGATGAATTTTCAGGGTATAACCAGATCATAATAGCACCATAGGATCTTCATAAGACTACATTTTCCACAGAATGGGGGTCATATCAGTATATAGTGATGCCCATTGGATTTAAGAATTCCCCTGCTACTTTTTCAAGGATAGTTGTAGCTGCATTTAAATATTTTATACATACATTTTTGGAGGTTTATTTGGATGATTGGACAGTATTTTTCTTATTGAAAAATCATGTTGAAATTTTAAGATTAATGTTAGACAGTGTCAAATATCTTTGAAAATTAATAAATGCATATCCAGTCCACCATTTGGAATTTTTTTAGGGCATATGGTGTGTAAACAGGGTCTTCTAGTTGATCCTGCAAAGATTGTTGTCATTGTTAATTTAGCACCACCTAAGTTAGTGCGCCAATTGAGAGCTACACTTGTTCATACACTTTATTATAGAAAGTTCATAAGGAGATATGCACATATTACTACGCCCATGGAGAAAATTTTAAAGAAGGATATCAAGTTTTAGTGGAATGATGAGTGCCAACAAAATTTGGACATCTTGAAGGAGAAAATTGTGACAACACTAATTCTGGTATTTCTAGATTGGTCAAAAGAGTTCCATGCTCATGTGGATGCCTCTTCAATAGAACTTGGAGAAGTATTCACACGACCAGGAGAAGGTGATATAGATCACCCAATAGCATTTGGAAGTAGGAAGCTTTCAGATTCATAACAAAATTATAATACAACAGAGATAAAAGGTTTGGCCATGGTATATGCATTGCAAAAGTTTAGAAATTATTTATTAGGCCAACATTTTAAGATGTTCACAGATCATTATGCTCTTAAATTATTAGTCAATAAGCCAGTGTTGGGGGGAAGAATATGTAGATGGTTGTTTTTATTTCAATAGTTTGATTTTGAAGTAGTTGTGAAACCTGGAAGATTGAATGCAGGGCCATATCATCTATCCAGGATAACCAATGGAGAGGAACCAAGTATCATGGAGGAAAATTTTCCTGATTGATGCAGGAGCATCGCCATCAGCACTAAAGAAGCCAGGTGGAGGACAACTCAACACCCAACATGTGGATTTGAAGTTGTTTTTGAATTCCAAGGAGGAGAGTGTCTTTCTATTTTGAAAAGATTGAAATTTAAAGTTGTTAAATGTTTTGAGGCTTGAGCCATCACATAAGGCCTCCAAGGATTGTAATCATTTTATTTATGAGATAAGGTTGTACATATACTGAGTATCGAATCATATATGAATGTAATCTCCATTAAATGTAATGGTCCTTAGTAGATGAATGAATTAACTGTGATAGGATAGCTCTAGGGTAGTCTGGAGGGAAAGCTAGAGAAGCCCCTCGCTGTATAAATATATGTATTGTATGCCCAAAAGAGGTTTTTGAAGGTCATGGTAGATACTATTCAATATTGTAGTTGTTGTTGAATGTTATTGTTGCTGAGAGAGTTGTTGAAGATTATGAAGAGTTGTAGAGAACTGTATAACTCCATGTACATATTTTATTGAATGAATACAAGCAAAGAGGTTTGATTTCAATTGTATGGTGTTGTGTTCATCTGAGTTATTTGAGTACATGTGATGTTTCTTTATGTTCTTTGTGTTTTATCTGTTTATGTATCTTTTATGCATGAATATGTTTTTTATGGTTAAGTGTGGAAACCTTTGATGCTTTTGTAAGTTTCATGTGTTTTCTCTTATGAGATTCCTGGTGCAAGGAGTGCATAGTGCCCACAAAGAGTGTGTAGGACGAGTCGAGATAGACTCAGAATCTCAGGAGAGATAATGTGAATTTACAGTGGAGGTGCAAGGATTGCACAGTTGTTCACTTGAAGTGCAGAGAGTGCACAATTGCTAAGTGGAGAGAAAAGGTTTGAGAAGACCCGTGCAAGGAGTGCATCGGGCCAACACTTTCTTTAAGTGTTGAAGAAGTTTCATAAAGGACGAGCGCAAGGAGTACGTAAGGGATATTTTCTTTAAAATCTCTAAGTCCAAGAGTTTCTCAAAAATATCTAAGTCTAAAATTCATCAAAATTTTCAGGGACGCAAGGAGTGCGCGATAGGCCTTTAAACCTCGAAGGAACAAATCTCAGGAGAGATAATGAGTATAAAAGTTCCAGGGGAGGGCATTATAAAATCTCTAAGTCTAGAGATTTAAAGTATCAGAGGAGCACATAGGAAGGCGTCAAGGATTCTATTGATCTCGTGTAGTCAAGCTCAGGAAGGATAGCGGTCAAAATCTTCAAGAAGGGGAAGATTCGTTGTTTAAAAGTTGAATGGTGAAGATTTGATCAGGAGGATCCAGGGTCTTTTGTTACCCTCGGATCTAGAGAAGTAGTGTAGGGTTTAAACCCTGTAAGTGCCTAAGACTTTGTGCATTCGTAGGAATCATAGATGGTTAAAAAGTAGTTATTGAGGGCCAAGATCCATTAAGAAGTTGCAAGAGAGTGGACAATCGTCAGATCAGAAGGAGTTGCAGGCAAGTTAATCGGTGAATTCCTTTAGACTTCGTTCATTCGGATAATTTGGCGTGTGGAGAAGTCAAGACCCTCGAAGTCCCTAAGACCGGAGTGAATTGTGGTCATTCAAAAAGCAGGGACACGTTTCAGCAAATCGTATACTCCAACGGATTAGTGTTTCAACAATAGTAGGATTGAAGGAATCCTAAAGTCCTGAATATCAGAGTTCATCTAGGCTATCCATCGCAAGGGACACGTGTCGTCAGATCAGGCAGTCCGAAGGATAGTCACTCTGGGAGAATAGTGGAAAGGAGAGGTCGATCTCTTTGGAGTCTCGAAGTTCGGAGTAAATCTGGACTGTTGATTCTAAGAAGGGTATGTGGAAGTAGATTCAGAGGTCCAACGCTCCAGAGAAAACATAGCATGGTGTTGTGGAGACTCGCGGAGGCCCGAAGCCCCGGATTTAATCCCAACCGTCCATTGGAAATGATGCATGGTGCAAGATCCCGCAGCCCAGGAACTCAGAACTTCGGTGAAATCAAAGCATTGTGCAGACAGGGAGGAAATTGTCGAAGTCCCGAAAGGGAATCCTAGTCGTCGATCTAGGAGAGGACACATGGAGGGAGGAGATCGTGTTCAACATTTCGGCGTCGGGAGATACAAATATTTGTGTTGTGTGGACGACCAACATAAATCGCCAAATCCCAAAGGGAGTTGATTTGGATTGTCCATTTTATCGAAGCTTATGGACCATTGATCTGAGACTCGATGAAAGCGCTTTTCGACGATCCGAGAAAGTTGTGGAAAAGGGTGTTATAAGAAAATCATCGAAGCCCGAAGATATAATATGAGTTGTCGATCTTAATGTTCAATGTGAACCATTGATCTAGTCGCCTAGTGTTTGTAAATTCGGGGAATTTGTATTGGGAGATAAAGAGGGATAGAAAGGTCTCAAAGTCCCGAAATTTTCAGAGGAAGAATATTTGGCCCACGATTTTGGCCCTCTATCTCTGTAGAGTCTTTGTAAGTGCTTGGGGACTCTTGAAAATGAAATTTACACTCTGGAAGAAGGTTTAAGGACCTGTGCATTAATATTTTGGGCTTGGAAGGAGCATGTGAGCTAATTTCATCTTCCAACTAGAATGATCCTAGACCGAGAGGTCGCACGGACCCTAAGTGAGGGTGGGGTATACATCAAGTGGTATCAGATACATAACTAAGCTATGTGTGAAGACAATTTGGAACCATGTCGCTAAGAAGATGCAAGGATAGACCTGTAGCAAATCCAGCCATGGAAAAAGAAATGACGCAACTTCGTGCAATATTATATGCCATGGAAACAACGCAAAGAAGAGAACTTGATGTTGGTGACGTCAACGAAGATGATAATGAAGAGATGGAATTTGAAGGAGTTGCAGGAGAAGACACTGCAGAGGAAGGCTTGTTGAAAGTTGTTGCTAGAATGGGAGCCAGAGCAAAAATGGAAATCCCATTGTATGAAGGCAACTTGGATGTTGAAGAGTTGTTGGCTTGGATAAGAGCCCTAGACAAGTACTTTGATTATGAATATATAGAAGATGAAAATAACGTGAAGCATGTTGTTACCAGACTAAAGGGACATGCAACACTATGGTGGGATGAATTGCAGGCTAACAGAAGGAGAAAAGGTAAGAAAAAGATCAAAAATTGGGATAGGATGGTAGCTAAATTGAAATCTAAGTTCATACAAAAAGACTATCAGATCAATTTGTTTAAGAGATTGAAAAACTTGAGACGCAAGGGTTTGTCAGTGAAGGAATACACTGACGAGTTTTACAGATTGAACATTAGACAAAGACATAGAGAGAGTGATGAAGAGAAGGTCTCCAGGTATATTAATGGCCTGAGATATGAAATCCAAGAGGAAATCAACATGATGACCATGAGAACAGTGGAAAATGTTTATCATTCAACACTGAAAGTAGAGGAGAAGTTGGCCAGAAAACAAAGCCAACAAAACAGAGGAAAAAATCCAAGAAGAGGCAAGGAAACTATCCGAGAGAAGTTCCAGAGACCCAAAACTGAATCAGGAAAGTCTCACAATCATACAGAAAGAGGAGGAAGTTCTAGAGGTGGACAACGTGGTGGAAGAAACTCGTTTTCTCAAGGAAGAGGAAGAGGCAAAGGAGGAGAAGTGAGATGTTATTCCTATGGAAAGACAGGGCATATGTCTTGGGAATGTCTTGAGAGAACAATAAATAAGGAGGTGGAGAAGCTCACAGTTCCGAAGCTCAAAGAAGAAATGTTGAGGCAGAAGTAGCAGAAGATGGGGAATCCCTCATGATGAGGAAAATTATCTTAAAGCCAGAGAAGGAGGTGGAAAAAATAAGTTAGAGAAACTGTCTGTTCAAGACTTCTTGCAATACCAAGGACAGGGTATGTAAGGTGATTATAGATAGTGGGAGCACTGATAATTTGGTATCCACAGAAATGGTGGAAAAGTTGTAGTTGGAGACAATTGCACATCTGAACCCATACAAGGTATTATGGTTGCAGAAAGGACACCAAGTCATGGTAAGTCGACAATGCAATGTTGAATTCAAGATAGGAGGTTATAAAGATGATATTCTATGTGATGTAATAACCATGAACGTTTTTCATGTTTTGTTGGGAATACCATGGCAATTTGACAGAAATGTCATACATGATGGGTGAAAAAATACTTACACCCTTGAGAAGAATGGTCGTACACACATGTTGTTGCCAATGTAGGATATGAAAGTGAAGGAAGAAGCTAGCCCAAGCATACTTCTCATGAATGGAAACGAACTCTTGAATGAAGTCAAGAAGGAACATGAGAGGCAATTTGTTGTGGTGAGAAAGACCAGATTCATCCTTACAAGTACTTATGTGGATGATCTACCTGTAGAGATTCATGAACTTCTAGATAATTTTGTTGATATTGTGGTGGATGAATTACCTCGTTCTTTTCCACCCATTAGGAGTATTAGTCATCACAATGACCTTATTCCAGGAGAAAGTTTTCCAAACAAAGAAGCATATAGGTTGACACCTCAAGAGATTGAAGAGATCAAGAATCAAGTCCAAGATTTGTTGGATAAGGGTTTGGTCAGAGAAGTTTTGAGTCCATGTGTAGTACCAACTGTGTTAAGTCCAAAGAAATATGGAGGCTAGAGAATGTGCACAGATTCTAGATCCATCAACAAGCCTACCATCAGGTATAGATTCTCTTTACCCAGAATGGATGATTTGATAGATTGCTTAAGTGGAGCAAATTATTTTTCCAAGATAAACTTGAAGAGTGGCTATCATCAAATAAGAACGAGAGAAGGAGATGAATGGAAGACAACATTCAAGAAAAATGAAGGGTTGTATGAATGTCTTGTTATGCCATTTGGCTTAACAAATGCCCAAAGCACATTCATGAGATTGATGATTGAAGTAATCAAAGACTTCATAGGTAAGTTTATAATTTTGTATTTGTATGATATCCTAGTCTTCAGTAAAACTTAAGAAGAACACTTAAGGAACTTGACATTAGTGATGAGAAGTTGTTGGTAAATTTGAAAAAAATTGTTCTTTCATGAAGACATAACTCATATACCTAGGTTTTTTTATCTCTTCAAATGAATTGAAGATGGATCTAGAAAAGGTGATGGAAATCAAAGAATGGCCTTATATGAGAAGCATATTTGAGGTGAGAAGTTTCCATGGATTAGCGAGTTTTTACAGAAAATTCATCAGGAATTTCAGTGGCATTTGTGCACCTATGATGGACACCATAAAGAAGATGCACAAGTCTTTTAATTGGACAGAGGAAGCTAAAAAAATATTCAGAGTATTGAAGGAAAAGATAACAGAACAACATATTCTGGTTCTTCCAGATTTCAAGAAGATATTTCAAGTGAGGTGTGATGTAAGTGGAGTAGCTATTGGTGTAGTATTGAGCCAAGACAACAAGCTTGTTTCTTATTTCAGTGAGAAGTTGAATGACACTAAGAGAAATTATTCTACATATGATAAGGAGTTTTATGCTGTAATACAAGCTCTAAAAAAGTGGAGGCACTATCTCATTCCAGAGGAGTTTGTCTTGTACAGTGATAATCAAGCTTTACAATTCATAACCAGACAGGAGAAATTGAACCAAAGGCATGCTAAATGGGTAGAATTCATGCATAATTTTAATTTTTTTACTAAGCACATTAGTGGTAGCACTAACAAAGTTGTTGATTCTTTGAGCAGGAGATGTTTGATTATGCAGGAATTTCAAGTGGATACCTTAGGGTTTCAACACCTTAAGGAAATGTATCGTGAAGATCCAAATTTTAAAGAGGCTTATGAAGCATGTGAGAACCCTTTGCTAAGGGAAAGAAGCCAGTGGATAGAGTATGTAATTCAATATGGATTGGTGTTCAAAGGAAGCCAACTATGTATTCTAAAATGCTCAATGAGAGACAATATGTTGAAAGAAAAACACAATGGGGGATTGGTTGGAAATTCCGGCCATGACAAGACTTATGCACAATTGAGTTCTTCATACCATTAGTCAGGTATGAGATCTGATGTGAAGAAATTTGAGGACAGATGTAGAGTTTTCCAGTATGAAAAATGGAAGCAACAGAACACTGGTTTGTATCATCCATTGCCTATTCCAGACAGGCCACGGGATGCCATAAGCATGGATTTTGTGTTGGTATTTCCAAGAACCTAGAGGGGGAGTGATTCCATATTTGTTGTGGTGGATAGATTTTCAAAGATGGCACATTTCATACCATGCTAGAAAACGAGTGATGCTACTCACATAGAAAATTTATTTTGCAAGGAAATTGTGAGATTGCATGGTTTTCCCAAAAGTATAGTTTCAAATAGATATACCAAGTTTGTAGGACACTTTTGGAGAACCCTATGGAAAAGGGTGGGGACAAACTTTTCTTTCAGTTCAACATATCACCCTCAGACAGATGGACATACTGGGGTGGTAAATCAAAGCTTAGGGAATTTGTTGAGGAGTTTGGTCATTGAACATCATAATCAGTGGGATCAGACTCTTCCCCAGGAAGAGTTTGCTTATAATGATTCTCCAAACAAAAGCATTGAAAAAATTCCATTTCAAATAGTCTATGGAATGCATCTGAGAGGAATTTCAAAGTTAATGTATTTGAAACACGATGAGTTTAGGAGTGCAGGAGTAGAAGACTTTGTTACAAAGATGTGGAAGCTTCATGATCAGATAAAGAGACAGTTGCAGGAGAGCAGCCATAAGTATAAAAGCCAAGTTGATCAGAAAATGAGAGAGGTTCATTTCAAAGTTGGAGATCAATTTTTAGCACACTTGAGGAAAGAGAGGTTCCCAAGGGGAACATATAATAAAGTAAAGATGAAGAAAATAAAACCATGTAAGATCCTTAGAAATTTTTATGCAATTGCATATGAGATTGAGCTGCCAAAAGATGTGGGAATATCACCCATATTCAATGTTGCGTACATGTACCCTTACAAGATGGATGATACAGGAGGATGAGATGATCATAAGGAGATTCAATGGGAGAAGCAGATGCCAACAATAGAAAATCCACAGATGGAGAAGATCATAGACCAGAGCATTGGTAAGAAGACCAGGAGGAAGAATTATTTTGAGTACCTAATGAAATGGAAGGGCCGTCGATAAGAGGATGCTAGTTGGGTAAATGAATCTGACATACAAAAGCATGGAAAAACAATGCAACAGCTCATGGACAGGAGTCCATGAATTTTTTGATAGAGGAGTTTGATGCAGGAGCATCGCCATTAGCATTAAAGAAGCTAGGTGGAGGACAACTCAGCAACCAACATGTGGATTTGAAGTTGTTTTTTGAATTCCAAGGAGGAGTGCATCTTTCTTTTTTGAAAATATTGAAATTTAAAGTTTTTAAATTGTTTTATGCTTGAGCCGTCACATAAGGCCGCCAAGGATTGTAATCGTTTTAATTATGAGATAAGGTTGTACAGATACTGAGTATTGACTCATATCTGAATGTAATCATCATTCAATGTAATAGTCCTTAGTAGATGAATGAATTAACTGTGATAGGATATCTCTAGGGTAGTCTGGAGGGAAAGATCGAGAAGCCCCTCATTGTATAAATATATGTATTATATGCCCAAATGAGGTTGTTGAAGGTCATGGTAGATACTGTTCAATATTGTAGTAGTTATTGAATGTTATTGTCATTGAGAGAGTTGTTGAAGTTTATGAGGAGTTGTAGAGAACTGTATGGGTCCATGTACATATTTTGCTAAATGAATACAAGTAGAGAGGTTTGATTCCAATTGTATAGTGTTGTGTTCATCTGAGTTATTTGAGTACATGTGATGTTTCTTTATGTTCTCTATGTTTTATCTGTTTATGTATCTTTTATGCATGAATATGTTTTTCATGGTTAAGTGTGGAAACCTTTGATGTTTCTGTAAGTTTCATTTTTTTTTTCTTCTGATATTCCTGGTGCAAGGAGTGCACAGTTCCAGCAAGGAGTGCGTAGGCCGAGTCGAGATAGATTCAAAAGCTCAGGAGAGATAATGTGAATTTACAGTGGAGGTGCAAGGAGTGCATAGTTGTTCAGTTGAAGTGCAGAGAGTGCACAATTTCTTAGTGGAGAGAAAAGGTTTGAGAAGACATGTGAAAGGAGTGCATCGGGTGAACACTTTCTTTAAGTGTTGAAGAAGTTTCAGAAGGGACGAGCGCAAGGAGTGTGTAAGGGAGATTTTCTTCAAAATCTCTAAGTCCAAGAGTTTCTCATAAATCTCTAAGTCTGAAATTCATCAAAAGTTTCAGGGACGCAAGGAGTGCGCCAGAGGTCTATAAACCTCGGAGGAATAAAGCTCAAAAAAGATAGCGAGTATAAAAGTTCCACAGGAGGGACTTAGTGTTAGGATATTTAGACACTTTTAGTTAAATTCTACTTGGTCTAATGTGTCATTACGTAAAAGTGTGTTTCTTAGTATGTTTCTTTAGTATGCATTAGTATGCATTTGTAGTTAGGAAATCCGACGGTCATGGTATGTTCCCAACATAGAGTGATCTGACGATTCATATTCTCCTCGATTTTAACGACCACTGATCCGTGGTTGAACACTCGATTGGTCCATGATCTCTATTTAAATAGCATGGAGGGTTATTTGTCGATAATCGATTGTGAGAAACTCTCTTGTAAAATCTCGTTGTAATCTTTTTCTTTTGCATTAATAAACTGCTCCAAGTGGTTGCGTTGGCTAGCAAGTGGAAAGGATTATGTATCAAATATCTTTGAATTCAGTTTATAATAGATGGCGACATAACTTTTTCTAATAAAATTGATTTTGCAAATAACTTTTCTGAAATAAATCTACATTTTCAATACATTCCCTATAATGTTGATTATTACATTCCCTATAGTGTTGATTATTGAAGTCCAAATACCAAATATGCCATGGGGTCTCTTGGAAGGTGTCATCTCATCTCAAGTGAAAATTTCAGTCTCATTTCTGATTTTAAAAAAAAAAAAGTTTAAAAATATTTATAGATGCTAACACCTTCAAATACCAAACAAAAATAACTATTATCTTTACTAAGTTGAAACCTCAAAATATACAAAGTGTTCAATCAATTTCATTCCCAGAACTTTCGGTAGCAGACTTTAAATTTCATGTATGAGAGGTGCTACTGGAATTTTGAACTTCCTGTAGCAATTCCCTTTAAATGTTTGATATAAATTCATTACCAGATTTTTAAAAATTTTGACGGTGCAAATTTGGGTACTAACACTTCCTCTAATTTAATATTTACACGATTTTTTTTTCTAATCTTAATAACTAATTCAATAATTTATTAACCAAATTAAACCCAATTAACTTTTTGTATTATTACCTTACATGTTTGGAGCGTGGTGTTTATAAGGTGCATGTTTATGGTTTTTGTTTGGATTGGGCATGTGGGCATTAGGTTATTCGTATCCATCATATTAATTAATTTATTTATTTATTAACTTTTTGTATTATTACCTTACATGTTATTCGTATCCATCATATTAATTAATTAATTAATTACATAAGAGAAAATACACCATTCCAGGTAATGGCAAGTAAATATGTTACATGTTCTTCATATCCATCATATTAATTAATTCACTACATAGGAAACAAATACATCATTCCATGAAATGGCAAGTAAATATAATTCAAAGAGATGACACGTGAACATGCATAATGGTAGACTTTAGTATACAACGGATAATGTATTTTGCAAATAAGGAATTTTGAATTAAATTATTTTACTTAACATTTGTTTTCTCTTATCCTTATTATTAAATTATTTTCCAAGATAGTATAGTTTTTTAATTCCTTTTTAATTGTTATTTTGTTTTCCTTTCTATAAATGGAACATCCACTTGAAACCTTGAGGATGAGAGGACTACCCACTCTAAACATTGGAATATCTAAATAATAGCACAATGAAATCCATAAAAAACCTACATACACATTATGACAAATTGGAAATATGCATTCTTAAAGATAGAAATCTTCATACTCCCACTCGGGAAGCATAATAATAATTAGTTTCCAACTTGGATCTAGTACAAACGTAAAAAGATTAAATTGGTTCAAATATGTTGCAATTTTCAACTCTTTTAATTATTTTTATGTTTAGCTATTTTTGTCCCTTTAATTTCCACTTCTAAAAATCATGCATGTCCAAGGGAACTAGCTCTTTCACTTGACGTAATGCACATTTTTATTAATAAAGTTGGTGGGAATATTATATATTTTTCAGTGTTTTTAATAGATATTTATTAAAAAAAATTAATATTTAATATAAATAAAAGTCATATGAGAATCAAAATATTTTGAATCCCTCTAAAAAAATACATTTATATGCAAATCAAGTCATTGATTCAAAGGTTGTTATATCATGTACAACTTTATTAAAAAATATATAAACATAATTTTAAAGTAGGGACTCACTACTTGTTAAATTTGTTCTAAATTTTTTGTGATACATATCTTAGTAAGTTATGTTGCATGAATTCTTGTATTTCGTTTAATTTTATGAATTTTTGGTATATCAAAATACATTATGAACAAAGAGAACTCCATCAAGTTTTAGGAATCCTTCATAATTGAGTTGGAATCTAACTTTTCCAACTCCACGTACAGCTTGCGCCATACCACTTTCATTTACCACTTGTTGGTCAGAACCTGTCTCTGTGATAATTAGGAATACTCGCTTGATTCCCGTCATGTGGCAAGAGGCTCCACTATCCACAATCCATTTGATATCACCTCCAAATCCTCCGCTACTAACACTGGAAACTAGAGTAACCAAAGAAAATTCCATGTCCAAACCTTGCCCAAAAATCTCACTGTTCACTGTCACTCAGAGCCCAAGCTCTGATACCATGTAAAATTTTAATGACAAAATCGACAAGCTAATATTTTGTCATACACTTAGCAACCTAGAGATAATTTTCTTGCATGAACTCTGAAATGTCTAAAACCCACATTCATGAATTTCCATAAGCAAAAATACACATTGCTAAGAAATTATGCAACGAAAATAAACACAATGAACAATATTCAATCACCCATGAATAACTCAGAAATTTAGGCAAATGTCAGGGAAAACCCCAATGTTGGGAAACCCAATGAGAGAGAGGGACCTTATTATTCAACTTCAAGAAAGTACATATCAACAACAATTACACAATTTTGATCCAAGAGAAAAATACCTCACAGCACCAAAATTGTCCCAAAATATGCCTCGATTTTTGTGCCCAAAAAATCCGTACAGCTTTACGGATTTGCCCTTTCCATCACCTCGAAATATGTGCCAAAATATATGTTATATGGACAACAATAGAACTTCCCCCTTCACCAACAAAAAATGCTAAAATGGATGCCTCGAAATTCATGTAGAAAGTTGCCTCGATTTTCGTGCCCTCCTAGCCTATTGTAAGGACTGTATCGATCCTTACAGTATGGCCTCTCTGATAAAAAAAAACAAAGTACCCAAAAAATAGAAAATTGTCTTGGGATTTGTGCCCAAAAACTCTTGGGAAACGTGCCCTCTTTGCTTCCCTCTTTCCTATCTAAAGCTTACTCAGAAATCTCTCAAGCTCCTCCTCTCAATGTGTCTTGCACACTACCCAATGCATTCTTTTATAAATCTGAAAATGACCTTTTCCCTCCAAAGCGTCTTTTCACCTTCCCCAACCCTAAATCCAAAGGCCAAGTTCTAATCTTTCCTTTACAAGATCAAGGGCCATGATTCATTCCCTCCAAAATAAATCACTTAAAATATTAAAGGACATTTCACTTTATTACATAAGTGCACTTTATGAA
>SNQJ01S0232598.1:1531-14104 GCA_010110895.2 Picea sitchensis | reverse complement strand
GCTACCGCTCCACAATACAATATTATTCTTCATATCCCATTACATTGCTTGAACCTCTTTATATAGTGTTAACATCACCTAAGAACATTCTAGAGGAGTAATCCTCTAGAAGTAGAACCTTCTAAGAAGTCGTCTTATATTTATTATATCTAGCTACCATAGTAGGCCTTATTTAATAATATAGTGGACTTAGTCCACCTTACATTGAATGGTCTCCATTGTTATCACTATGGGCCCTCTGGCCCCCCCCCACTACCTCTCTAGCTACCTTACACATATTCAGAGTTCTAAATAAAAAATTTATATCTTTATTTTTGGATGCACAATTAGACTAGGGTGAAATTACCAATATTAGTGGTCAACCACCTAATTTAATGTGATATCGCTCTTTATTTTGGACATATTAAGGACATATTAATGTCATAACACTAAGGACGTGATAAATTTATCATATGGGTCTAAGAAAAAAATAGTAGTAAGGTTGTTGTTTGTTGGATTTGTGCAAATTGGAATTATTATAAGAAATGTCCATTGAAGATGAGGGTCAATTATATGGAATAAGAAATCCAACCATCAGTTGGTGTGTTGCAAATCTTGGGTGCTTTAGTTGGAAATATGTCTAAGGCAACCAAGAGTAGAACTATACAAATATTACTTTTGGTCGATACAAGAGTAGAACTATACAAATATTAGTTTTGTTCAAGCTAAGATTAGAGCTATACAAATTAGTAAGTTTCATGGTTTGTTCGCTGTAATTTTTGATAGTAATGGTAAATCCGACATACTGAGACATGGGATGCCATCAATCAATAAATCTTACTTGCATAAAAGCTTAAAGGTTGATTGTGGTAAGCAAACTTTATGTCTCACTATCCTAATTTGCTAGAAGAGAATCTGGGGTTATTTCATTGGTCTATGCTTTTAATTTTCATCATTGCTTGAGAGATAGAGGAAGAGAAGCATGACTACTCTATAGATCCTATAAAATTAGCTACTATTTTTGTTAATGGAGCATTTAAGGTTGGTAGTGAAGGTTAATACACTAAGACAACTCCAAAATGGTGATGGGGGAGCCTCCTTCAACTAACTTTAAGCATACCTCGTTAACATATATAAATCCTAACCCTTAATTCTCTTAATTCTTTTAAGCCCTACATGTTAACATCTATAGCATCTAACCCATATAATCTTCAATAAATCCTAACCCTTAATTCTTTTAATTCTTTTAACCCCTACCTGTTAACAACTATAGCATCTAACCCATATAATCCTTGTAACTTCTAATCCATATAACCCCTAATCCAATAAATCCCAACCCTTAATTATTTTAACCCCTACATGTTAACATCTAGAGCCTCTAACCCATACAATCTATATAACCTCTAATCCATATAACCTTTGACAACTATAACCTCTAAACCCTGTAACTCATATAATCTTCACCCCCATAACTTCACACCCTCAATTCTTATACTTTATAATATTTAACACATAAAACATTATAACTCGTAAAAACCATATTTCCTATAATACCTAAAAAAAAAATCGTAACATCTAAGTTATACAACCTAATATTACTCCTAACCCTAATATTACTTATAAACTATAATATAACCCCTTACCAATATAAAATGGTTCCTTAAACTCTATAGACAATGATTACCCTTATAAATGATAACTTGTCTAATGTAGAACCCCTAACAATTATAACCCAAACCCTTAGTCAACTAAAACCCCTAAATTCCATCACTTAACAACCCATATCATCCATATTATCTCAAACCTTATTCTAACACTTAACCCCAATAAATCCTAACACCTAAAACTTATAATCCATGTCCCATAACCTCTAATCCATGTTTGTGATAAACCCTAAAACTCCTCTCAACCTTCAACCTTAACCCCAAAGTATTATAACCCCTAATACTTATATTCCATAAGCCTAAAACATTATAACTCATAACCCATATATATTGTTGGGTGCCATTTTATGCTTAGTTTCACTTCACAAATCATACTTTTGTCTCCAAAACCATCCATTTTGCCTTCATCGCATTCCATATTTTCCATAAAACAACCTATGCAAGGTACATTTATCATTCCTTAGCTTAAGAATTGAATTTTTGAATTTTCAACATTAAAATTAAAAATTTATCAGAAATTACAGGATTTGACAAAATCTCGCAATTGCTCCAAGGTTCATGTACTTTTAGGATAGTTAGGAGAAATCAGAGACATGTGTCATGATCCTTGATGTACAAGGATGGATGAATATCTATCAGGTTCGAGATCTAAGATTTCCAGGTGTCTGGTCAACACTGGTCAAACAGGGCCACTTCAGCAGAAAATACCCCGTTTTAGCAGAAAATTATGGACAGTTTTAGATTTTCTGATTTAATACATGTATTTTTGTTGATTTAACAATAAGTAAAGTGTGGTCACTTTTGAACCTTCTACTTCATTTGTACTTTTCCAACAGTTTGGCTCTGGTAATATCAATTGAGAGAGGCTTAGAAGTTTGTTGTTTCCTTGAATGTTGGTAACATGATTAATGTTGCATGCCACAACATCAATGGTTGAACTTTTGAAGTGATAGGTCCTCTGCCAACATGGCAAAGAATGATCAAATAAATCATCATATTTCCCATTTAATTCACCCTTACTATATTTGCATGCAATCATTTGATTAATCTTTTCTAACCTTTGATGAGGACAATTTCAGGAGCATAATTTCCTGATTATATAATTTTGGGAGTATATTTAGTAAATTATTATTTACCTAGTGTAAGGTTTGGCATAGAGTGATTCAGATGTGAATCATGGACAGTGTTTTTGTGGTGAACTGCAGAAAATTTGTCCTTTGGCCATATTGAATTTGAAAATTAGTAATTTTCATGGTTTGTTTTCTGTAAATTTTGGTAGTAATGGTAAATCCAAATACTGAGACATGGGATGCCATAAATAAATAAATCTTACTTCCATAAAATCTTAAAGGTTGATTGTGGTAAGCAAACTTTATGTCTCACTATCCTCATTTGCTAGAAGAGAATCTAGGGTTATTTCATTGGTCTATGCTTTTAATTTTCATCATTGCTTAATTTTCATCTAGGTTAAAATGCCCACATTGGCACTGGAAGTATGGTTTGTCAAAGCCTTCAAGACCATAGGCAACATGGTTGAGAAGTTCAAAACTTCCCATATGTGCATTATAGCCAAAATTTTAGTTGAGTTGGATGTCAAGGAAGGGTCAGTGAAGGAGATTGAGATTGTGGTGGGGAATTGTATCTACATTCAAGTATTGGAAGACAAGAAAGAAGACAAAAAAGCTATGCATATTGAACTTGACGCTGAATGAATAGCATGAAACACAGGAAACATTGAACTTGACATTGGATCTCACATGAGACATTGCTATTTTAAAATTGTTGGATAACACTAAGGGTACTCACCATTCTTGATGCCCTCGCGTGTGCCCTCGTTTTCTCCCCTTTCTCCTCGCAGACTCACCCTCCTGTGCCCTCGTGTGCTTCCCTTTCTCCTGGCATACTTTCCCCCATGTGCCCTTGTGTGCTCCTTCTCTCCTCGCAGACTACCATTTCTCCTCTCCTCGCAGAGGTCACATGCAAACTCT
Organism: Picea sitchensis; assembly: GCA_010110895.2. NCBI lineage: Eukaryota > Viridiplantae > Streptophyta > Pinopsida > Pinales > Pinaceae > Picea > Picea sitchensis. The sequence continues at coordinate 10,473 of SNQJ01S0232598.1, read as the reverse complement.
ATTCACGCGAGGTATGGATCAATGCACAGTATAGGATGCGGCCGAGGTATGGATCGGGGATATGCATACACAAATGTGGGGGATTTGTTTTTGTTAAAAGTGTTTTGGTTTTGTTTTTTATTTAATTCTTAATTAAATATTTATAATATATAAATTATATATTATATATAATATCTAATTTATATATTATAAATATATTATAACATATGGTTGTGGGTTTTTTTTTTTTTAATATATATATATATATATATTATAGTGGGTCTAATGGTTAAGAACATGTGTTTTCTCCTAAGAGGTCACAAGTTAAAATGTAGAGGGGGTAGGGTATGTATACCTCCAGCATAGACTTTACAAATCAAATCACTGGGTGGATGGGATCCCTTGTCCCACAAACCAGGGGGTCTCATACAACAAATTGGTGTTTATCTTGTTATTAGAGCTAAATTTGAACAGGGATTTCATTTATCTTGTTGATATTGACATCCTTTTGTATGTGGTGGTCAATGACAATGGTTAGTGCGATCTAGAAGGCATATTGAAAACATTATGGGTTAACACCCAAATTTTTGTTGTTACCACTTATTAATAATAGGTTTGTGTACAAAGTGACCAAACACTATTATAATAATTAGAGTAGGTTAGCGATTGTTGAGTTGTTGCATGGAGGAGCCATCCGTCTATCTCACCAGGATTCGTCCGCCAATATATTGCGTGGAGAATTCTTCTACAAAATCTGATTCATTAAGCATGGATGAGGTCGCATTTTCAAGCTACTGAAGAGTTTTGAAGGGGGAAATTGCATTGAAGGATAATTGTTAATGTTAAGCTATTGGAGAATTTAATGTTTGCAAGAATTGCACGAGAGAGAAAGTTGCCTCTGCATATTTGATTATTGAATCACTGCCACCGTTCACAAGGAATTTCTTGCAAAGTGTCACATATTCTGACTGCCAGAACTTAAGGGACGACACATATCGTTGTTGTTACCGCCAATAGACCCAGAAAACTACTGTCAAGAATCATTCGTTGTCTTCTCTCATGGTCACGTTCTAGCAAGATTGAAAAATATTTGTTGTACCAGATCGTAGGAGATTTGTTGTTAGGAAAGAGGAATAGGAGCCTGTTGTGATCTATTGTGATCTAAAATTTAGCCAACAATTGGTTATGTTATCACTCCAGGAGTCTTTCTAGGTTTTTATCGAAAGAGATTGGTATAACTTAATCAAGAACTTAATCAAGAACTCAAGAACTCATATAAATTGTAACTCTTAATTCCAGCCCCTTAACTTTATTACACCCATCACCCCTAACACTTAACCTTTATAACCTATAATTAATATAAACCTTAACCATTGAGAATTATAACCTCTAAATCCCCTATAACCTAATTACATATATAACCTTAAGTTTCATGGTTATCACCTTAATTTATCCTACAAATAACTCATATAAAATATAACTCTTAATTCCTAACACCAGTAAATTATAACCTCTAACCCCTCACCAATATAACTCCTTAACCTTAACACATATTCATTATAACCCCTAAAACATAACCATATAAATCCTTACACCTAATCCTCATATTATAACCCCAATAACACTAATCCACTAAGAAATAAGACTTATAACTCTTAACCCTTAAAACCCCTTACCCCTACAACACATGTTACCATAAAACCTAACCTACCACCCTTAATCCCTCACACTTCTAAACATTAACTCTCATAATACCTACCCTATAAACCCTAATACAATAAATCCTAACCCTTAATTATTTTAACCCCTACATGTTAGCCCTATAATCATTAACCCTTGTAACCCCTAAAACATAAAGCTTATAACCTTACCACCTAGAATCCCTATTATAACCATACCACCTATAATCCCTATTATAACCTTACCACCTATAATCCCTAACCATAGCACCTAATATATAATTATCGCTCATAACCCCTAACTGATCCAGGTGGATATCGGTGGCCACCCAACTTTTCCAACTGGCTCAAAATAGCTTTCTGGCAATTTTGACAATTTACTATTTTTAGCAGGTTTTAACTTCAGAGGCCATTTTGAGGACCTAAATGAAGGTTTTTCAAGATCGAGGTTCTCAATGATATCCTAATGCATGATTGATCCCCCAAAATGAATCTCCTCGACGATACCTTTCCAATGAGCTATCATACGCCTAAAATGGAGATCATATGCAAAAGTTACGACCCCGGGAAGTTGATGTACTAACTTACCCAAACGGGGCCCACATGAATTTTGGCGCTTCATCTCCTAGGGCTACGTTTTTGGATGTCTAGGAATTTTGGCATTCCCATTATTATAAAAGGGCCTTCAGAGCCTTATTGTAACCATCTTCTTGCGAATGCGAGTAGCCGTCACATCTCTACTCAGAGATAAACTGCCACCATTCTAGAGAGTCTTTCACTCTGTATTTTTACAGTCTCTGAACATTTCTTTCATTAATAGAAATTGTGTATTACTATATATCTATGTTTATGGTTTCATCTCTGATACATTTCTGTTATATTATTGAATATATGCGATATCTCTGTGCATTTCCTTATTATATCTCCACTCTCATTTCGTACCGAAAATAATCTGGATCAGTGGTATCAGAGCAGGTTGCTCTTGATCATTTTTTTCAGTGCATGTCCCCGACGAGGTCTGAGTATAGCAAGTTGGGTCTCGAGCTTGTCTCTCTTTAACACAATCGCTCTCGCACACCCTAGAAACCTTCAATGGCGGAAGAAAATAAAATCGACGAAGCAGACGATCCTATCAATATGTTGCTTGAGCAAGCTCTCACGCTACAGAGGGATGAAATGATGGAGAATTTTTCCCACATCCTTAAATTCCTGTCGATAGCATCAGGCGCATCTTCATCAAGTGGCCACTTTGGAGGCACCTCGCCTTTAAAGGTACAAGTTAATTTTGATATTCCTATATTTGAAGCACAGATAGATGCAGAAGCCCTAGAAAAATAGTCTAGAAGGTTATTTCTCTGTTCACAATTTTTTCGACAAAGAAAAGATCACCTTCACACTCCTTAAATCTCTCCCTCGTGTCAAACATTGGTGGGAAACTTACTGGGAGCAAAGTTCCATAGAGGAGTCTGGAATATATGGGGTCGATCCCACTTGGGATTTTTTTATGGATGTGGTAAAGGAACAGTATTATCCTATTGGCAACTATGAAGACCAGTACATGAGATGGACCACACTGCGGAAAGAGAGGGACCAAGCAGTTCCGGAGTTCACCAATACCTTCCATACAATGCACACCAAGTTGGGTATCAAAGACTTCGAGCAACATTTGGTTCTGAAATACCATGGGGCTCTACACAGATACATCCAGACTGAAATGGATTTTCTAGACATCTCATCACTCGGTGTTGCCTATCAATATGCTGTTAAAATAGAGCAGAAATTGAAGGACTAGAACAAATGGGAGTTCGGGTCTGCAAATCCGCAACAACCAAAGTATGACAAAGACAACCCTAACAAACAGTCTCTCGAAAACCAATCCAAGACACAGGAAAAGAAGGGTCATGGGAAGACAAAGAAGGACACTAGAAAATGGTGTGATTTCCACAAAAGCCCCTGGCACAACACCGATGAATGTCACTCAAAACAATCATTGGTGGCCAAGATCAAATACAAGGAGCCGAACCCTGATTCAGAATCTGATTTTGAAAATACCGGTAAAGGACAGATCATTGATGTAGACCCCACTGCCATTTTCGTGACCACAGCTGTTGTAGGAAAATCTCCCTGCGGACAGGTAGATTGCCTCAAAGAGATTGACCCTAACTCTAAGATAGAAAATGATTAACATGGACACTGACTTCCTTTCAAATCTATACAAACTAACACATGAGAAGGAAGGAGAACAGAAGTACCTCTTTATCGACATTTGTCCCTGCACGCTCTGAGTTGAGCTCCAATCCTTTGCTCCTCACTGAGTCCTGTAGACAAACAAGATGCGACCGCTTCCTACTCTATTGATATTAGCTTGAAAACAGATCTATCTATCAATGATAAGTTCATATAACATCAGACACAAACTAGAAAGAAACAGGCCAAGCATGTCATATTAATGAGAATAACGACAGCAGTACTTACAATCATAGATGCGAATGCGACAGCTTCGTCAAGTCCCCTTCATCTAAACCTTGCCTGAAAGATCTACAACCTGGATAACAGCAGCTTCACTGATCACTCTCCTTTGGCTGACTGTGTGTTTCCTATGAGATCATAGGTTTCATGCTAGCAATTCTTCCCCAATCAGCTATGTTCCAGCACCACTTATGAGATCATAAGTTTGGTGTGATTCTCCTTTTTCCATTCTCCCTTTCACCATTAGAAAGCTTGCTTATATATCCTTGGAGAGGCTTTAACCACTTGAGATATCCTTGGGGAAGTTGAGGATTTACCTCCTTCAATTGAGGATCTTCCCTAAGATCATGGCTTGACTAGGGATTCGAATCCAACTTCCTTCCAAGAATGAAAATATGCTTCCCCCATTCATCTCAACATCTTAACAACTGCCCAGAATAGGTAGCGCTCCTTCAAAAGGGCCATCAGAGAGCTGTAGCGCTCCCTAGTAGGCTTTAGGGGGGCAACAGCGCTCTCAAAATCTATAACTCTCCCTCAAAAGGGCCAGGGGAGATTTATAACGCTCCCTGATAGTGTAAGGGGGAGCGTCGGCGCTTCGAGATAGTGTAAGGGAGAGCGCTCCCCTCCAAAAACTTAGTTTTTGAGGTTCTTTCAGATGGCAAAAGTTTTTCAAGCCTGCTGACCCATTTCTCCTCTTCCAAATCAGATGTTAGAGGTGTTTCAAGTGTCCTTCTCATGTCGTTATAGGCATGACATAGGCATCATGGCAGTATGCTTCCCTGACACTTGCGACACTTGTGAGCAACGTGCGACACTTGCGACCTTGTGAGAAAAATGTGACACCTGCGACCTTTGTAATGACGACACTTGCGACACTATCAAAGTGATTAATTTTGATGTGTAACAGATTGCCCCCCAACGTATGAAGTTAGAAGACAATAAATGATAACTGAAATGCTTTGTAGACGTTCAAGAAAGGGTATAGACTCGGAGAACCTGATGGAATATGCACACAAACATCCAACAAATATCATGACATGTTTCAAAACCCAAGGCAGGCATACCTATGCTTGGGTGATCAAGACTTGCAAGATATGGCTGCCATAAAATACACTGCGGATCCATAATTGTATTGATAAAAAGGTATAACCACCGAAGATACAATGTGGATCTATACTCTGATGACTCGGACTGATCGTAGCCATGAAGAATACACAGTGGATCTACAAGATGACAAGACATAGCCACGACCAATACAAAGTGGATCTATGTGACAGTGTATGTGTTCTTTGTCCAATAGAAACTCCTTCGTAGCCTGGGCAAAGCATATATCAAAGTGGTTACTCAACCCAGGGTCTTCTCACCAATCCCAACGTTGTATGATCCTAACCATGTGAATAGATGTCTTGATGTTGAACATGGTAGAAACCACTTGATTACCGGTCAATGGTGTTAACCGTTAACAAGTGCGAGGGAGATCACCATTAATGTCAATGATTCCCAAGGTACCTTAGTACATTCCAGCGAATGTGAATAGATGAGTTGAAGTCGAACATTCATGGAATCATTTGATCAAAGGTCAATGATGTAAACCTACTGTCAGATGTGAGGTGACCTGCCATTGAGGCATGCAGGTCCCAAAGTACTAACTAGTTTCTAAGTCTGATTCTCAGATAATGTGTTGAACTCGATAGGAATAGACTCGTCGAGGGAGGGCCTTGATGTATCCCCCATCAACGACATGAAATGGACATAGAGATGTAATTGGTAGATCAAATGGACATGGACTGACATAGGTTTTGAGGCAAGATATTTGGGATGGCTGACTCTAGAGGCGGATACTTCCCTTGAACACTGAGTCACAACAGCAAAACATGACATGGACCAAAACTATGCAGTGGATACTGTGACTTGCGTCGGGTGACCCAAAGTAGCGAAAGGAACTCAAAGAATTGGCTCAGTGTAGAGGTTTAGCGGATTATGATACGTGCAAATGATAAAGTGTCGTGTTCAAGGGCGACTCTAAGAAGTGTTGGACGATGTTCTCAAGAGACTACTTGGCTTGCTCCTTTCAATTTTTTCCCCCATCCAGATAGATGAGTACCTCTTTTTGATTTAATGAGCTCAAGGAGGATAACACATGCTCGATATAACTCACCTTCAGTAAGTTCCTCTTCCTTTCTTTAAGGAATTGGAAGAAGTAAGGGATCGGTCCCATATGGGCCTGTCAATGTGTGTTTTAATGAGTCCAAAGACAGAAAACTCGAAGGTTTTTCGGGATTATAGAGTTAGGAAAAACACTTAAAAGAGAACTCTCTCAGTTCCTTTTTCGTACAGTATTCTAACGAGACCGAAAAAGGGGTAAACTATCGCTCGAAAGACACCCTTTCTAACCTTCTAACAAGTGTGAAAGGAAGCAAGGTCACTCGACAATATTTTCATATTTAGAGAGTCTGAAAAGGGTTTAAAGATGACTCCAGGGGGGTTCCTTTTTCGTGTGTTCGTGTATCCATACGGGTCCGAAAAAGAGATAAAAGTTTACCCGGTTGCATTCTCATGTATTTACGAGCATGAGAACGAACAAAGACTAAGCTCGGTATGCCCCCAGCTTGAAAGCTAGTGACTTGACTCCAGAATGATCCTCAAAGGTTGGAGACATGCCCCCCAAGCTTCAATTCATTCACCAACTTTGAGGTTGTCACCAATTTCTGTGCTAGATGGAGAAAAAGGATACAGGTGGATGAAATGAAGGTTCAAAAATGAGACCTGACGAAAGACTCGACTCGACATCTACGAGATCTGGCGAAAGACTTAACTTGAAGGGAGAGGTGATTGTTTCATTTTTTAACGAGCTTGACACAGGAAAAGAACTATGCTCAAGGTTCCAGGTTCGATCCCCAGATTGTTGTTTCATTTTATAACGAGCTTGCTACAGAGAATAAAACTATGCTCAAAGCCTATGTTTCATTTTTTAACGAGCTTGCCATAGAGAAGGGAAACTATGCTCGTGACCTCTGTTTCATTTTTTAACAAGCTTGCCACAAAGAAGGGAAACTATACTCGTGATGCCCCCAGCATGAAATCTAGTGGCCTCTATTTCATTTTTTAACGAGCTTTCCACAGAGAAGAGAAACTATTCTCATGGTTGCTTCTTGATCATGGCTTCCAAGAGGATAATGCTCTGGAAGGGTTCCATGTCAAGGGACAAAACTCAGTCATGGCTTCCAAGAGATCTTCATTGGATGGAAGACGATAATTCTAGAAGGAACACATGTCGAGGGTCATGACAGGGGTAAGGAGATCAGGCTCCAGTATCCCTATCGAAGAGATCACCATGTCAACTACCGGATCCAAAGAATCAGAAGTTGAAAGCATGGGAGACAACGCCACATAATTGACATACGGTGAGGGTGATACTGTCTGCATATAATAACCACTTAGGGAGGTAACCCAGTCAAGGTCGATGAATGAAAGTTGATCAATAGTCACAATTCTTCCATCATGAGGGAAAGATATCACACGGAAAAGGGTGGATACAAGATCTTTCATAGCATAGACATAATCCCGCCCAAGGAGTAAAGAGAAATCCAAGGGGTCTCGAACTACCATGACATCGATAAAGACAGTTTTCCCTCCCAAAGTTATAGGAAACTGAGGAAGTATCCTTAAAGGTTGACTAGTTCTTCTGTTAAAAGATAACATATTCTGTGTAACCGGTGCAAGCTGTGGACAACCCAAAGCGTACCACGCAACAGGAGACAAAATACTAACGGACGCACCTTCATCTATCAGCGTTTGAGGAATGTCCCGACCATGAACCTGTACTCTAATCTGGAAAGGAACGTGAGAGGGAAGACGAGGTCCAGTTAGCGCACCCCAATAAAAAAGGATGGCTTCACTACTTGGAGGGGGTTCCATAGGAGGAGGAGGAATGCCCCCAGGCATGGTAGAGCATGTATTAACGAGAAAAACATGGGTAGTATCAGATTTACTCTCTATAAGGAGGGTAGGATCGACCGATGATTGGATCGGATTGACCAATGGTGGACTTGGATAGACCACCTGGGCACTCTTCAGAGAAAGAGTGTGACTGACCGAGGAAGGGACTGGATCAGTCACTTTGAGATTCCTCAATGGAGGAATGGGATCAACCGATGGAGAAACTAGATCGACCACTTGAGTTCCATTCTCCAAGGGAAGAATGGGGTCGATGGGTGGAAACAGATCGATCGCTTTGGTGTCACTCTCTAACGGGAGAGTGGGGCTGATTGATGGAAGAACTGGATCAGTTACTCGGGTTCGTGGTTCAATCGAGGCGGAAACTAGATTGACCACCTGATCAACCGGATTGACTGGGGATGGAACTGGATTGACCAGTCCATCAACCAATGATGGTTCGGAGGAAATCTTACGATAACCTTTCGAAAGTTGAAGTTTTTCCAAAAGAGAAGAATCCTTGTCCATGCAAGGACAAAGGTGAGAGTAATGATTACCTTTACACAACATGCAAGCGAACTTGACAGTTTTCTTCTTCTTACCAACCTGAACATCACTAGTTGACGGGGTATCATAGACATGACCGACAGAGGTCGATGATGTGCAAGACCACATTTCTAAGACCTGGGTAAGACCGTGGCAATCCGTCAGAAATTGGTCACCCTTACAAAGGCTACAAGGGAATTTGGGTTTTGGATTCTTCATTTTAATCTTGTTGACCTCATCAACACTCCCAGTACTATTAACAGTAACTGGTTTCTTAGAGCCAACATCTGATGTTGTTGGGGCCTTGGTCCTTTTCGGGCTCTTCTTCTTCTT
>SNQJ01S0232596.1:0-14104 GCA_010110895.2 Picea sitchensis | reverse complement strand
TTGCCTCTTAGATTTCCTTTCATGCATTAGAAATAGTTTTTCATTGAGCATTTAGTCCACTTGCCTCTTAGGCTAGATAGTTGTTCAATGAGAAGTTTTACTTTGATTACTTGCCGTAGTTAGTTGCCTTTGCTTACTTGTCTATTTGCTTTAGTAGGTTAGATAATCGTCTTTTGCTTTAGTAGGTTAGTTAGGTGTCTTTACTTACTTGTCTATTGCTTTAGTAGGCTAGTTAGGCGCCTTTGCTTGCTTGTCTATTTGCTTTAATAGGTCAGATAGGTGTCTTTGCTTGTTTATTTATTTGCTTTCATAGGGTAGTTTCTCTTTGAATGTAGATTGGCATGTTAAAATAGTTTGCTTTTGTTAGTTGCTCATTATTATGCTTAGTAGTTTGCTTTTGCTTATTGTTATGAACTAGTTTGCTTTACATAGGGTTTTTACTTGTCTTCTTAGAACTATCCATCGATCCTTGGCCCAAAAGTACTTAGGTTACCTAGTTTCAAATTGCTTAGTAGGGTTTGCTCATTAGATAGGTTTTGCTTGAGTAGATTAGCCTTATATGTCTGCCTTCCTTAGTTAGACTATACTCCTACCAACCCTTCTACCTTTGGCATATATTTTGCTACAACTCTAAGTTTACTTACCCCGGGTTGAAAATTTAATTGAGGGTTTTTAGTGTGTTTTTAGTGCATATAGAACACCCATCAATCCTCCTCCAATCTTTTCCAAAGGTGTGCTGCTTTCTCGAGCAAGTGAGATGTTGTGCTAACCTATTTCTCCATCTCCTCTAGTTGCACTGTTGCTGCATGCATCCTTTGCTCCTTTACTGCCGGTGGGGTCATTGGTGTTAGCTGTTCTCGAAAATCCTCGATCTCTTTCTGGTATCGAGCAATTGCCTTCGCAATCTAGTCGATCTTTTCTACAGCTGGGAGTTCATTTCCTTGCGCATTTTTTGGAAGTTTCCCAAAAATTTCTCCCACTCTGCGTTCCAATTCATTCGTGCGATCTGTCTCCTTCTGAGTTTCGGATTTGGCCTTCTCATACTCTTTTTCCAATGCTTCCCACTGCTTTGTTTCTTTCTGTAGCTCTACTAAGTTTTTATGTGCCCGAGACTACATCTCGTGGTCAATGCTAACCTACAATTTGTGCAGTGCCCTTGATGGCATCCATGTTAAGACCAATTGGATGTGGTCCAAATCCTTCAGTGGTGTCTGTCCCACTATTTCATCCATTCGTAGCATGCTCGGTTTTAAGTGGACCGTTTTGTTTGCGTGTGGCATTGGGAGGGTTGGGTCTCTTTCTTCGACCTCCACTCTTTCGTTGATTTGTGTTGTCGACGACTCTATGCCTTTGCTGCAAGTTTCTCTCTGGGCCTCTCCGAGTGTCCTGAGGAGCTATCCCATTTCTGCCAGCTCTTTTTGTAGATTATCTCTGTGATGTGCTACGTGGTTGAAGTCTTCTGCTAGACAATCCTGGACCATTATGACGATCATTTATCCATCGTCCTCCGTGATCGTATAGTCCAATGATGCTCGTTGCATCTTTGATTTATTGCGCGCGCCTCATGTCTATACAATCGGTCTCTTAGTTCCCCCTGGTTCCTGTATGATGGGATTTGGGGCAGTCTCCTGCGCTCCCTTGGCGTGCTTCGGTTGTTTGTTGGTCTCTTTCTGCCCCTTCTGGATCCCTATCGGCTTTGCCCCTTCATTTTCCTGAGTCGGATTGTTTTGGCCCATCCTTGGTTTCTTGGGCACTGGGATTTGCGGAGGATGTGTTTCCGCCTGCACTGCTTCTCCTTCTGCGGGTCCTTCCGGTACTTCTCGGGAAATTGATGGGATCCTCCATTCATCAGGCCATTCACTGATGACCATGTCTATATCACCTTCGGTGATGCAGTAACGCATCGGTAGCCACTGTTTATCTAGATCATGCCTTGGTTGTATCCACATGGCTTGACGTGTGGCCTAGAAGTTAGCGATATCCCCATATCACGCGACATTCTCTAGTGTTATTCTCAATGATTGGGTAATCGCTTCCTGATTGTCCCGTAGGTATGCTTCAAAGATGATTCCATTTTCCCTCTTATGCTTGGCCTGTGGACCTGATCGCAGTAATAGATATCTCACTCCCGCTGGCTGTGGTCTAGTAGAAAATACTACATACTCTGGTTCCCACCATCCCATGAAGCCTATGAGGGTGAGTAGCCATGAGTAATGAAATTCTGTACTGAGTTCCTGCATGTCCTTGTAGTCCACTTGGAACAAGTTTAATAGATAGGGCACCCAACTCACAAAGGTGCCTTTTGTGCACTGAGCTGCAATTGCGATGACTCCTGCCGATACTTCATCTTTGCGACATTTCCTTAATAGTTTATAGGCTAGGATATTTGCGTCCAATTGTGTTGCTTGTTGATCCATTTGATTATAATGCCACTTGTCCCCCTGACAGTACCATATTTATTCTTCATTTCCTCTGTTAATGTTTTCTCCTTGGATTTATCGTCCAGAATCAGCGCGGGATCCATACCCCCACTAGGTAGTCCTGTTATCTATGCGATAAGCTCAACAGTTATGGGGATGGGTCTGTCCAACCACATATCCCCTCCGTGCATGACTTCTAACAGTTGCTTAACGCATGCTATCGCGTACTGGCCTCTGCCAAAATGCAGAAGTTTCAGCAACCCTAAAATGCCTGTTCGGTCCAGTCCAACTCTCCACTGATGTGGTTGGCTGATCATTTCTCCAAGTTGGTTTACCACTATGTTCTGCATAAAAACCCTCGATGCAAGTTCTAGGTACTTGGTTTCATCTGAAATGTCATGGTCGAAATAATTGAGCTTCCCGATGTGACCCAGTAGCTGCGACTCTACCTGTACTCCCTCTGGTATCCGTGGTAGCACAATTTCTGCTGCTGGTTTCTTGTGAGGTGAGCTTGGTATCAGAACTCTGTCTAGCTACTGTGGTGGTTGGTACAAAGTTCCAACAATTCCTGGTTGTTGCCCTGTAAGCCATTCTGGCCAAGCCGAGGTAGTTCACGTGGTCTCTTCTGTTGGGTGACCTAGGCTGGCTACCTGCAACTGGTCTGGTTTCCCTTCTGATCCTTGATTCTGTGTTGTGTCATTACCTTCTGCGGCTGGTTCATTGCTTTCAGGTTGCACTTCCTATTGGGGTTCCGCTTCCTTGTTCTGAGGTTCCTGTTCCGCTGTTGGCATGTCCTCTTTCAGTTTCTCTGGTTGTGGCTACTGAATCTCCTCCAGTATCGATGTAGAGTTCACCAGTGGTATCTCTGGGGATGGGATCTCATCGATATCGACTATCTCTGGTTGTTGTTGCTTGTTTTCTTCCAGTGGTCCTCGTGACCTAGTTTGAACTTTGGTTGGTTTGGAAGTTTGTCTTAGTTCAACAGACTTCGGTGGTGCCATAGTGGTGAGTGTCGAACGTTTGCTGACTTTAGAAGACTGCAGTGAGCTCAGTGGTCTCGCTCTATTTGTTCGAGCTGATGTTGCTCTCTCTTTTTTCTCCTTTCGCGAATAGACAATTTGCTTCCGTGCTCGTGTGTTGTATGGGTTTGTCATGGATCTTATCGAGGACACTTCCTCCATGATATGATTAATGCACCATAACTGTGTGTTCAATGCATCTGTGACAGTTTCGTACTTGCCATTACGCTTACTTTTCCGTTTCCAGTTGGTGTGTTTAATGTGATGTTCCATCATTCCTTGCCATGCCTTAATTCTGCTTAGGGTTGTCCTGTCATCCTACTTTTGTCGTCTTTCCATTTCCCGCTCGTTTGTCTTTGGCATGTGACCATTACCCTTGTCTTTACTGCATTCGTGTTTCAAGCGTCCTGTGGCTTTTTTGTGTTTTACTGTGTGGTGGGTGGTCGACTGGCCTTATACAAATTCAATCAGATCTCGTTGATCATTCCTCTGAGGTCTACACCTGCTAAGTCTCTTAACTGTACAAATCCTCCATATGTTATAGATTTGACCTCGTATGGTCCTAACGAATGCATTCTCAGCTTTCCTGGGTGCTGAAATGACTTGCTGTCATAGAGCAATACTAGATCTCCTTCCGTGAAAATCTTCTTCTTAATATGTCGATCATGACATGCTTTGTCTCTGGATTTATGCACTTGTTGATGGAATCCTGCCAGGATTCGGTCTTCCTCCATTGCTAACAGTTGGTTCAGTCTTTCCTGTATTATGCAGCGTTTTGTCAGTTGTGTGATAGCTGCTACGCGTAAGCTCGATACTAAAAATTCTAATGGAACAACTGCTTCTTGGCCATAGATGAGTTTGAATGGTGTGTTCCCTATTAAATTCTTGCATGTCATTCTATATGCCCATAATACTGCTGGTACTTTGAGGTCCAATTTGTCTCTGTTGATGTTACAAATCTTTGTCAGTGCATTCTCTAGAATTTTGTTAAAGGCTTCTATTGTGCCATTCGCTTGTGGATGATACGGTGTGCTTTTCTGGTGGTGAACTTCAAATTCTTCAAGCATCACGCGGATGGTGCTATTTATAAAATGCGTTCCTTGGTCGCTCATCAAAACTGTTGGGCACCCAAACCTAGTAATTACTTGTTCAAATAAAAAGTGTGCAGCTGTCTCTGCGCTGTAGTCTTTTACTGGTGCGACTTCCACCCACCTTGTTAGGTATTCCGTCGCTGTGATGATGTATCTTGCCCCTGTTATTTTGACTGGTGGGTTAATTGGTCCCACAAATTCTATTGCCCATTTATCAAATGCCTGTAATGTTAGTTGCGGTCGTAATGGCATCTCGTCCCTTCTATTGGGTTTTCCTACCCGTTGACAGACATCACATCTTTGACAGTACTCTTTTGAGTCTCTGTGAATGGTTGGCCACCATAATCCTACATGGAGTACCTTCTGCGCAGTAGCGTTTCCTGCATAGTGTCCTCCTACCAATTGCTCGTGGGCTTCTGCTAAAATTCTTGGTCATTCATGCTCTAACACGTACCTTCGTAAAATGATATCTGTGCCCATTTTATATAGATGTCCTGCGATCAATTGGTAGTCGACTGCATGAACTACCAGGTTCTTCTTCTGCGCGGTGCTATATTTTTGTGGCGCGGTACCTATGATCAAGTAATGGATGATCTCTATGAAGTAGTCATCAACAATATGTATTGAGAATAACTGTGCATCTAAAAAGTTGTCTTCTAAGTTCGTGGGTTCTTCTCCATTTGTGACCCGTGATAGGTGGTCAGGTCCTGCGTTCAAATTTCCTGGTTTAACTATTACTTTGAAGTCAAATTCTTGAAATAGCAGTAACCATCGACAAATCCTCCCCCCCAACACTGGCTTCTTGACTAGGTATTTTAGGGCTGAGTGATCTGTAAACATCTTAAATTTTTTTCCCATTAGGTAGTGTCTGAACTTTTGAAGTGTGTAAACCATAGCTAGGCCTTCTCTTTCCGTTGTTTTATAATTCTGTTATGAGTCAGATAGTTTTCTGCTTGCGAACGCTATCAGGTGATCCAAGTCTCTTGTTCCTAGCTGCACTAAGATACCTCCAAGTGCTATCGCGGATGCATCTATATGCACATGGAATGTCTTTCCCCACTCTGGAAATACTAATATCGGTGCAGTGACCATCTTTTTCTTCAGGGTATCCAGTTCGATTTGACACTTGTCGTTCCATTGGTAATTTATATCCTTTCTTAGCAGTTTCTCCATTGGTGCTGTGATCTACGCATATCCTTTGATGAACTTCCTGTAGTATCCTGTATGTGCTAACGTTGGTCGTAGCTGACAGACTGTTTTTGGCGTTGGTAAATTAACGATGACTGCAATCTTTGTTGGATCGACCAATAGCCCTTGTTTGCATACTATATGGCCCAATAGTATCCCAAACAATGTTCAAAATATACATTTCTTTATGTTTAGTGATATCTGACATTGTATGCATCGTTCTAACATCAAGCATAAGAATTCCACATGGTTTTTCAACAGACTATAGACTGTCCATTCATCCAGGTATACTTCGAGAAACTGATGGATGAATTCTTTAAATGCTATGGTAACCACTCTGGAGAACATTACTTGTGCATTCTTCAGTCCAAATGGCATGACTGTATATTGGTAATATCCCCATTCCGTCATGATTGTGGTCTTGTAGCTGTCCTCCTGTGCTATCTTAATCTGATGGTAGCTTGAGAATCCATCAGTGAATGAGTAAGCTTCGTGTCCCCTCACATTCTCTAACACTTCATCCGTGAATAGTGTAGGGAATGGGTCGTGTAGGCATGCATCATTCAACTTCCTCAAGTCACGCATATCCTAATCCATCTTCCTTGTTTCGTGTCCTATATGACCATCGAGCTTATCCATTCTGATTCCTTGATTGGTTCAATTATGCCGGCTTTGAGCATCCGATCAATGTCCTCTTTAAATTTTTGTTTATATATGGGGTTCAGTCTATATGGTCGTTGTCTAATCAGTCTCGCTTCAGGTCTGAGAGGTATCTTCATCTCTCCCAGATATCCTGCTATGCCCTTCATCTCTGTAAATGTTGTAGGAAACAGGTCGCTATATTCGCGCAACAACTCTGTGATGCTTTCTACTGTTGACTCATCCCAATAATATCCAATGCTGGCCATTTTGGGATGTTCAGCTGTTTCGATGTTAATTTTCTTTACATTGATTGGTGTGGAAATAACTTCATATTCTATGGGTGGTCCCTTCACATCTCTTTCGCCTTCTACTTCTTCAATCTGATTGTCGCACAGGTCATCTTCGTCTGGTGCTTCCTCCTGTACCTAGTAACATGACAATAGTTCCTTGACTGTCTGCTTATTTTGCTGCTGCTCTTCGGTAATAAATTCTATTTCTGGTTCTTCAATGAATATGACTCCTCTGATCCATTTCAGGGCTGCATCTATGTTGGGGTTCTCATGCTCGAATGAGAAAGCGACGGTAAAGTTCTGTTGCAATGTCATCCATATTGTAGTTCCTTTGCGCAGTTCCTGATCTGTATACCAGTTCACTGGTATGCCCTCTAATGTGTGAATGAAGTGGTGAGGCCATTCCTCCGGTGGTGTCATTTTCCACAATGTTTTGCACTCCTCCAAGTGTTTTGTTGGTGTCGCTAGTCCTTCGTATCTCCGATGTTTGTTGTCTGTCTATTATGCGCCAAACTGTATGCGTAGTAACTGCTTACATTGATACCGTTTTGTGATAGTCTCCTTGTGTGTGCCCCACCATCTTGCGGGTGTGGCCTTGAGTGCTAAGTCCAGTGCTAGCAACCTCTGGTTCTCTAATATTTGATCTTCATATTGTGTTAAGAATGTTTCCAAATCCTTTAGTCCATGGAAACTGGGTGGTTCTTTGATTTCTATACCTATCCACCGCATTGCACGATATATTCTTGCACATCTTCTCGTGGATACTTCGTGTAGTCTCTGCTGCCAGTTTTCTAGCCCGATGTCTGAATTTGTTGCGCATGAAGTAATGTTGCGCCAACTGAGTACCCCATATGTAGTTGGGTTTACATAATCCTCCTCGCACGCAGTTGTTCTGTACAATTGGTCGATCTGCTCTAAGTCCAGGCAAGTGGGTTCTATGAACCTCTCCCTTTCTGATGGGTCTAGTGGTGCTATGACCCTATAATCTCCGAATTCAAATGTCGTTTTTCTTGTCTTCGAATTGATTATAGTCTGGTTGTCAAATGCCCAATCTAGAACGAGTAGTGTTGGGTACGATGTTGTGCCATCTACTATTTCAATGACTTCAAAGTCTACCTTAGTGCACACTCCATCAAGATCTACTATTACTCCTTTCAGTATTCCTATTGGTAGGACCCTATGTTGGTTTGCTAGTTTTAATTGGACATTTGAATATCCCAATGTTGTATCTCGCATGCATTGCCAGGTTTTCTTGGGTAACACATTCACTTCGGATCCTAGGTCGAGTGTGATGTCTCCCATATTGAAATCCCCAATGTTAGCATTCAACCTAAATTCCCTACTTGTTCTTCTTCTTATGTGTAGATGATTGAAAATTTTCGGTTCTAGCTTTTGCTCTGTCTCACTGCTACATTTCTCTAGGATGTTTTGGAATATTTTCAAAGATGAAGGATCACTTAACATTTTTATGCATGAATGCAAAAAGTCTTTGATAATACTTACTTGTCCTTTGGGTGGCATTCCGTTGGTATGATCCAATGCTGGCGGCATTTCATATTTTGGGGCTTCATGGGTGGTTGCAAAGTAGAAGTCGATGCGGTGTCCACCTTCCGAAATTCTTGTCTGGCTTCCTTAAAAGTCTCCCTTTCTGTGGGCGCATCGAACTGCTTCCTTGGTTTGGTGCTCTTCTTTACCCATTGGTTATGTGCAGGTTCTTGTCGGATTGCATCATTTCCTATCTTCGTTCCTCCATGGGTGACTATGTTTATGTTTTGTCCATCCTCCCTTGCTTCGACGGAAATCCATTGAGCATTCCGGTTGTTCTAGTTCCTCTTTTCCTGGATCTTTACTAATAGTGCCAGACATTCCTCTGTCTCGTGATCCAATGCGCGACAATACATACAAGTCACTGGCGGCAGTGGGCATTCCTGTGCATAATGTCTGGGTTGCTGACAGTTGTGACATGTGACTGGTCCTCTTCCATGTCCAAAACCTCCTATGGTTCGTCCTCCTCCTCGATAGCCTGCTCGATCTCCTCTCAACGTGTTGTACTGTGGTGCCTGATTGTACTGCGCAATATTATACTGGGGTTGCGCCGTGTTGTACTGTGGCTGTGCATTACTGTATGGTTGCTGCACAGTGTTGTACTGCTGCTGCACAGTGTTGTATGGAGTCGGGGGTTGATTGAATGGAGGCGCTGCTTTCCCATTCATCATTTCGGCTTGTACCCTGTATGCGTTTGACATTCTTTCCCGCATCAGCTCCATAGTTTTGCAATCTTTTTCGTCATGGCCCACTGACTTACAAAAGGTGCAATAAGAATTCTTTGGAATTGTCTGGTACTTCTGCATAATCATGCAGGGGTAAGGGCCGTGACCCAGTTTCTTTCATTTTACGCACCATAATACTCCTCGTGGTATCAGGTTTGGCATGCATGTTGCCATATACTGCGCGAATGTTGGACATTCGTTCTTGTGGTGTCCTTTCGTCCTACATGTTGTGCACCAAACCACTTCTCGTTTTTTGTTGTTCTTATTCTGGTTCAACTGAAATGTCAGGTTCTTCAAATCCTCCTTCAATTCTTCAATAGCGGGGTCTGCCTGCTGGTATTGGTTCTCCTCCAGCTGTAAGGTTGCCTATAGATCCTTGGCCTCCATCTAAAACTTTTGCTGACGTAATGGATATTTTAGGTGTGGGAGTAGTGAGTTGACAAACAAGTGTCGGTGTTGCATCTCGGTCTTAAGGTATTTTAACTTCCCCTTCAGTCACTTGAATCTCTGATCAATCTCCCATACAGACTCTCTTGGTTTATGTCTTATCTCGATCATCTCGTTCATGTACTGATCCTCTAAGCTCAGCTTCTGGAACTCGTTAATCAATAGCTTCTTAATGTTTACCAGTGTCCTCGTCATCCCAGGGGAACTGTTCGTGTCTAGACTCATGTACCCGTCTAGTGCGTGGTCTCTCAACGTGATCGCTAGCTACGCAAGTTTGGTATCTTCATCAGTGATCTGTTTTGCCTCCCATATCTTGCTACAAATGAACAAATGCTTCTCAGGGTCCTCTGCTACTTCTCCTCAAAATTTTGGTAATCTGATCGTGGGATTGTGGCCTTCCATTTTAAATACTGAATTACTACCTCCGTCGCGCAGTGTGGATACTTGACTAGTACTACCTGAACTGGCTCCTCCAGTTGTTGCTCCTGCGGTAGATGTACTTCTTGCTATTGGACTTCCTCTGAACTTTGGTTGTCTAAATGGTGGTGTTCTCTTTGGTGTATTGGCCGCACATGGGTTTATGGGTTCCACACTGACATTAATATGGAAATGATGGCTATCTTCTCCTCTTGGTCTTGGGCCTCTTGTTTTCCTCTCATAGGTGGCGTGCAAGATTTCCTCAATCTGCTCCATAGCACAGAGATCCTCTACCTCTTCTTCATTGCTTACCAAGCCCTCCCTCACGGATACGACTCTTTTCTTGGTATTCACCTTATATTGGTAGGGTACTCCGCTACGCGTCGTTCCTGGTGATGCCAAGATCCACTTAAGTTGGTCGTCATCCATCAAGATCGGGGCCAATAATTCCTCCTCCTTCTTGCCTTTATCCTCACCACCGTCCATTTATCCTTCCTTTGTCAGTGCTTCCCCCCTTCCCCCATGCACGCAAGGAAGTATAGCTATCTAATTCCATTGTCATTACACCTTTGTTATATAACAGTATTTTAATAGAAGTATATAGTGATCGAATGTACCTTCCGCGAGGTCCTCATAGAAATTCCTGCTCTGCTGCGCTGTATGACTTCACTGCGTCAACTGCAAACTCTGTGATGAAGCCTGCCACAATACTGTCAAGCCAAAAGTCGAATGCACGGGTGAATTTGTTGTTCACCTATTGTAACTTCTCAATCTATATTGGGGTCCAATCTAGCTATCGGATCTGGTTCGTTGCATGGTTATCTTTGAACCTTAGTATCCACTCCTGCAGTAGGTGGGGAAAATCACAGAAAAAGTCTTTGTGTAAATCCGTAAACACGTATTTATCCAGATATTTGCGAGGTGTGATGCTAGGGTTTCTATTATCTTTCTTGGCAAACTCTAGCTCTTTAGTTCTTAGCCAGCCTTCAATTTCGGCTTTCGTGGGGTTCCACGGTTTCAACATTCCCTTCTAGTGGCTCAACGGTCCTCTGGTTTCACTCATTCTTTTCTCATGCATTATATCTCATATATTCAATCCTCTCTTGTTCCTCTTAACACGGTAACAGAACCATTTGTTGGTTTTCTTATTCTGAACCACTCTTCCCTACTATCTGTGTTGTTGACCCAGGGTTCATATCCTTTAAAGGTACCAACAAAGCCTAAAACTATCGGCCCTTCTGGTAAACCAGAAGGCAACACGGTACGGAAAATGCACTGTGCACTCTCACCCGAGATAGCTTTAAATGGGTGGCTAAAAGACATAGGTGTTTACAGCCTAGGATTGAGTATGAGATAGGGGATCTGCATTATGAGCCATTAATTATGATTTGTATTACGAACTACTATTATTCTCTTTTATATTTTAACCTCCATGGTATTCTTTCGTTATATTCCGACATCAATTAACCAAGCAATATAATAACTCTTTCATTCATTGCACACGACATTTAGCTACTAAAAATATGACAAAGATATGCATGCATTCATCACATTACACAGATATTACTATGGTTCACCCCCTCCTGGGCTATGTCCACAAAGTTTTGGCTCTTAGCTCTCTTATTATGGTAGTTCTACAATTCTCACACCGAGCGCTTACAACTCTCCTCAGATGGTTAAGATCTATGTGAGGTGAACTAGATCGCTTTAGGCTCCACGACCTGCGATCTAATCCTCAAGATCTACCTTTTCTCTCCCACTTTAGCTCAATTACTTTACAAAAATAGTGCATCTATTCAGAAACATTCCCTACCATATCTGCTTCTACAAAAGTAGCAAACTTGAACCTAACTAAACCTCTCTATGATACCTGCATATCTATATTTATATCTATCGGGATCTTCGACCATTTACATAAAAAACTTACAAAAACTCTAACCCTATTGTCGTTAGGTATTCCTTCTCTACATGCGTGCTTTTCTTCCTTCCAACTGTCGCCTTC
This sequence comes from Picea sitchensis, assembly GCA_010110895.2. Taxonomy (NCBI): domain Eukaryota; kingdom Viridiplantae; phylum Streptophyta; class Pinopsida; order Pinales; family Pinaceae; genus Picea; species Picea sitchensis. The sequence continues at coordinate 2,318 of SNQJ01S0232596.1, read as the reverse complement.
TTCTTGCATGCGTGTGTGTTGTTCTTCTTACCAGTTGTCACTTTCCTCTTGCACGCTTCCTTTCCCATGATTTCTCTTCGAGCTGTAATTTTTCTTTGTGCACGCTTTCTTTCCCACTACGGTCTGCTGCCAACACCATCGATTTAAACCATTTCTCTCCAGTGATAGGGATCCATGTAGATGTTGAAATATAGGTCTCAAACACCTCAAATTGTAGGTCCCCTACCTTAGTATCTGGGCCATCAAAATGTGAGGCAAATTGTCTTGCCACCTCAGGATGACCCCTCTGCATATTTTGGCAGAAAGTAAGGCAACCCACCCTTTGAAAAAATTCTCTAGATATGTGCTCTGCATCATATAAATGCATGTCTGCAGGCTCGGTTATAACCACAGTACCTCCCTTGTGTGATTTATTCTTCTGAGGTGTCTCCATAGTTTAGGGTGAAGGTTTAAAATCTATGGTGCAGTGATGGCCAGGAAAACAAAAGAGTCATGCTCCAATAAGAATTTGATAGTGAATAATGGCTGCCCCTTTGTAGGAGTCTCCCCTGACTCAAAACTACTTGTTGGCTTAGGAAACAATGGCTGCAAATTTCCCTCCCTTGATTATTTACAGATCTTAAAATTGAGGAATAATCATATGGTGAAGGGATCCACTGCGATGATATTTGAAAACCAGGTTGAAAAACACTCCAATTTAAATGGTAGAGGAAGCAGGGGAAAAGGCAACGTAGTTTCAACAATGGTTTTAGGAAGCACAATGTGCATACAGGAGGTAAAGCTTGCTATGGAACTCAAAACTTGGGAGCAAGGTGAGTATATGTATTATGAATGATAACCAGGTGATGGTGACTACAAGTTTGGGTGAAAGAAATAATGATAGGAAAGTGTGAGGGAAAAGACTTCCTGCAATTCTGCAGGCACGATCGCTACCAAAACTCCAAGCGATAATTACTCCTTGAAATTGATATGTAGATGAGGGAAACCATGGAATACCTGGAGAATGATGATAACTCGGAGTTAAAAGAATGTTTAGGAGAGTATAATGAGCAACTCAACCTCCAAATCCACCTCAACATATGATCCTGTAGCACCACTGCCAATTGGTCTGAACTGGTAGTTTTTGCAGCGCAGAGTTTTGAACTTTCAAAATTTGAAAACTGTTAGCAAGCTCAAAAAGACTGAATCCTCGAAGGAATATTTTAACTAACCACGGTGCTGAAAACAAGGCAGAGATGACATCAACACTATAATAACAAATCATGGTAAAGGATGAAGGACAAGGAGTGCGCTACGGAAACTCCTAGTGAGTTGGCAATGCTCCCTTTTCAAAAAGTTGATTATACCATTATAAGAGGACAAAGGGATAACATGGAAAGGATACAAAGGCATGAGTGAGGAGAGTGACATGTCAAGTCAAGCTGGTCGTGGGGTGAGTCAGGCTTAGTGTCAAGTCATGAAGGTGGTCAAAACATAAGCCAGGAAAATGAATCTAGGCCAAAAGCTTATGTGAGGATCAAAACTTGAGTCATGACTTAAGCCTTTATTTATCAAGGTAACCTAAGTAAATCACACCTTTAGGAAACAAATCAAAATTAAATATCGAAAAGCTTAGAAAAATTAAAGTTAAGGGCTAAATACCCAAGGCAACTTAGTGTGATAACATTGGCTCCATAGGGGATGGCATGGTCCTTGTGAGCTGCCAAGAACAAGTAGTTTCAGTGCCTTATCCTAGGGCTATGGGGTCACTTATCAAAACAAAAATAAAAGAAAAATGATATTTACAATGGGATGGAAAACCACTCGTGGCTTAAGAAAAGTACTTTTCCAGAAAATGCCCATTGACAGGGCCACCAAAAACTTCTTCATCCTCCAAATTCTGCAACTTGTAAGTGTTATTTGAAAATACCTCAAAAATTTTGAAGGGACCGATCCACAAGGCTTCAAATTTACCGTGCTTACCTTTGTCTTGATTTGGTGCATCCCACTTGAGCACTAGATCTCCTAGATGGAAATCCTCTTTGTTTACCTTCTTGTCGAAGGTCTGCTTGATCTTCTGTTGATGGTCATGTGCTTTATCCAATAGCTACTCCCGAGTCTACTACACTTCTACTAGTTGTTGTATTCTTCTGATCATATCATCAGGCTCCCCTTAGTAGTCTTAGAAGAATTTTTCCACAGGAAAGGCAAGCTGAGAAGGAAAGATGGCCTCAATTCCATACACAAGATGGAAAGGAGAGACACCAAGAGATCTCTTCGTTGTCACCCTATCAGCCCACAAAGCAAATTTGAGCTTTGAATCCCATGCTTTTTTGTTG
>SNQJ01S0232594.1:0-14104 GCA_010110895.2 Picea sitchensis | reverse complement strand
ATCAACCTCCTGAAATAAGACCATGCCGATCAAATACTTAGTTTCTTCGGATATAATAGGAATCTCTATTATCCCCAGGGGCTATGTAGGGGAGTTGAAACTATATATTTTTTCAATGCATCGAAAGAACGTTGTGCTAACTCATCCCAATAAAATGGAACCTTCTATTTTTTGATGGCTTGTAAAATCCTTTTGTGATATCAGCGTAGTTCAATAAAAGTGAAGTAATTTTTCCTTTCCTTGTAGGCTCTGAAGCTAATACTTATTACTACGAGAGGCAATTGTGTTATTGCCTCAACCTTTAAAGGGTCGACCATGATAACTTTATTTGAAATTATAAAACAAGAGGCGTCATGAAGTTATAAAAGATGCACTTATGCAGTTCAAGTGAATTAGATAGTAATAGATGGTGCGCCCTCTTGCGAGAATGTGTTGTAAGATCATCCAAATAAGCCATTACTCCACTATGGCCAGTTAGATCATGGAAAGAAAACATCATGCCCCCCTGAAAGTGGCTCTAGAATTTTTAAGGCCAAAGGGAATATTTTTGTATGCAAAGGATCCCTAAGGATAAATAAAATGTGTCTTATGTTGGTCCTTGAAATTTTGGATTTGGCATCTTCTTATAACCCAGGAAAAATTGTCCATGAAAGAAATCTCACTTCCTATGCATTAGTCACGAATTTGATCGATAAATAGTATAAAGAAGTTATCCTTAGGAAAAGATTTATTAAAATCATTAAAATCCATGCATACTCAAATCATACCTTGTTTCTTGTCCATTGGAATGGGATTGGATACCCATTTTGTCAATGAGACTATATAGATAAAGCATGCTTTGAGCATTTTTTTCTACCTCATCCCGCGTTTATTACCTTCTCATAGGATTTGGCAGTGCAATTTCTGCTCGAACATGCTTATCATTCGTAATTGGTCTCATGTTAGACAGTTAGGAGTTGTTTTGGGAATTTCCTCAACACAACCCAGTGAAAAGCAATGAAATTCCACGAAAAGTGTGGAAGTATGGCCAATTTCATCTTGAGAAAGCACCTTAATAAAGACATTTATACAACATCAAGGTCTAGAAATGTTTGAAGTCGGAATGAATCTCTAATATATTTTACATTCCCCCTTGGCATGAACATATGATTTTCTAAGGGTTTACCATTTTGACCAAACGTTTCTACTCCTTGGCTTAATTGAATTCTCACGCTTTCCATATGATTGATCTCAGGGAGGAAATACAATCAATGATGCATATCCTCCCACGACCTTTCTGATCCAATCATTTCCTCTATAATATCTTCCTCTGAAGGAACGAGGGTATCAAGGAAGTCTTGGGAAGTTGAATAATTCTAAGCCTAGATGGGATCTAAAAACTAATCTTCCTCCTTTTTGAGTTCGATTTGAGTCTGCAGTGGCTTGCTTGATGGCTTGGTAAACAACCTCAGTTGTAAGCAGTGGTGTAGCCATCCCGACATGTGTGTGACCTTCAACCGATTCACACGGCAATGGTAACACCCATGGATCTTGTAGATAGGATGCTTTGAATGAAGAAATTCTTGTAATGGAATCCAGGGAACTCGAATTTTGATAGTTGATAAGGGTGGCATGAATATAAGGCTCCAATGATGGTAAATTAAAGGTACCCATAAGAGAAGGAATCATTCCAACATTGATACTCTTAGTTTTCGACTAAGATTTTTCGATCCACGATACTGTGGATCCCAGGTTTTCAAATGGTGAGTGGTTAAAATACATTTGATCGATAGTTAGAATCCTTCCCTCATGGGAAAACATAAAATTCAAAAATCGCGATGAGGCGATGACCTTATTCGTAGAGTCCAACTCCTTCAATAACAAATTATGGTCGGTGGCATTGATTACCTCTACTTCAATGGACATAGAATTTCCTCCTAATTGGATCGAAAAAGAGGAAATAATCATGTGTAATATAAACAATCATCAGTCAAAAGCAATTAACAAAGTACGATAAGGTACGAGCTCTATAGAGTAGATACATTTCCAACAAGACAAAGACATTTGCCGAGATCTCCTTTGTCAGCAGCGGTCCTTGATTACATTTTTGTGTATGTACAACATGCGTTAGAAGGCTACATGATAAGAGGAGAAACTTCAAATAAAGTAGCACCAAACTTCGCAGAGTGAATTGGGTGAGCTTACATTTTCTACTCCGATTGCGGATAACAATGGAGTGTGTTGCATGGGGAAACTTTGAAGCACCTCTAAAGACATCGCACACAATGTTTGAGTTAAATCCTCAACAATGGAATAGTTTGGTGCAACTTGAGTATTAGGGTTGTGCAGTGCTATTTTATACGCACCTTTCGATATGAACACCATCATTTCCTTTTCACGGTTCTCTATGTAGATATTCCACGAGGATAAAATTTTCTCTACCTTTCGATGTCAACTTTGGACTAGTATACCTCCTCTACTTTTATATGATTCACCATATTATCGAACGAAAAAATATATGTCTGACGAAGGTGCACTCGAATTTCTCCCTTGTGGATTGGACTCGAAAGACCCAACCTCTACATATTTTGTCCTTATGGAAATGGAGTTTTCAATACAACAAGTTGTTGTTGTTGCTACTACAACTTTATCAGGTGTTGGGATTCTTCCATTTGTGGAAATTGATGAGTAAGGTGATCATCCCACAAAGCATCAAAAGAATTTCACCTTTCTCTTTTCATCTTTTTCCCCTTCAACATTCTTATTATCCTTTTTTTTTTTTTTTTTATGCGTTTCCCCACTACCCTTCTTTCCATTTCCTTTCTTCTTCTCTCCAGAATGTTGAGTACCCTTTAGTGTCTTCGATTGCACAATGTGTACATTTGAGGACTAGGTGGTATGGGTGAATACGGCGAGGAAATTTTGGACCGGTAAAATTTCTAAATAAACTATTGCATCGGTTAGAACCCGGTCTACGTGAATTTTCGCGAGGAGCAGAAATACCATCGGCATGGTGCCGATTTTTTTTCAAAGTTGAGAGTCAACCATGGTGTGTTGGGAATGATATCATAGAGCATACTTGATTGGGAGTAAATTGAATCCAACTGTTGTTCTCTAAATATTTCTTGTTCTTCTGTAAACACCCCTCAAGTTGCAACATCCTTAGGAATATAGGAAGTAATGATTTGGGGAACCATTGCAAGAGAAATTTCAGTGGGACCATGGCTTTGATCAAGAGCTCTTACAATCTCAATTGCAGAACAGTTGAGTATGCGCGTCTTTATCTTCTTCAAAATTTATCAAGGGAGTTTTTATAAGGCATCGCTAAGATAGGAGTTAGGTGATTGAGGAAAACCATGGTCAGCACCAAACATTGTGTACTTTTACCTCTCTAGTTCTATATATCATTTAGTGGCACACCCAGTGAGGGTGTTTTAGAAAAATCATAACCAGATCAAGTCATCATTCAAAGAATTTGGCGAGCACTACAAGTGAAACATCGTTACATGATCCTGCAGGTCTTCACCACTCTTTCCTTCAAACTTTTGGTATGTTGGAAGGTATTTTGGTAGGGAACACATGCAAACTTAGGTCACAATGAATTGGGTCATTCATAAACTTATACAAATATGGAAAATGAAGAGGTTTCCAAAAAAGGGTATGTGGTACCAAACATCGATTGATGGGCAACCTAAAAGGAAGGTCCTAGATTAAAAATGACACCATGTTGATAGGAATAGTTTGTGGATGAGCGAGAGCCTTAAGATGAAACAGTTCCCAGTTAAATGGAAGAAAAATATCACCCTTATGATTCTTGAATGGAAAATCATGGTTTCCCCACACGGCCTCATAGAGTGAAACCTCAAGCTCCACATGGGGTTCCATTGAATGTGAAGGAGTTTCCCAGATGACATCCCTTGTGAAGAGAGATACCCTTGCATGGGATTCCACTAAGCCTGGATGGGGTTTCCCCTTATAGACATTGAATATATGGTGATATAATTACTCCTGAACCCACCATATAATATGAACGGGTTTGAGGTGGATGACATGCTAGCAAATTTGAATCCACTACCCATAGAAGAACCCCATCCCCCAAAGGGGTTAGGACCGGAATAAGAGGCCCACTCATGAGAGGGCAGGGACCTGAACTCCACCCAAAGGGAAAACTTGTGGTGGGAATCAGAGTTTCCTCCAACCAACAATGGGAAAAGGGATCTTGATTGAGACTCAATCAACATGTTTAGCATGGCCATCAATGACATACAAAACAAGAAAGCATTTGTTGTTGAAGGTAATGACATGGAAACACCAGAAGGTTGGGAGAATTACATTGGAGCAGAGCTATTGATAGATACGAAAAATGTGTATTGAATCACACTAGTTGTTTGGTTAGACATATTAGGGGGAAATATCCCATTGGTGATGATTGTTGAAGTGGGAGTTATGGTGACTCCCGACCTAGACACTTCTAGAGTGTCTTCCATTATGACCTATTGAAGAGGGATACTATAAGTGAAGTACAACCTAGGAGATACAAAATGCACAAGAAATGGATCTTAAGGCCCCACCAGCTAATGGGGTTGAAGGGGTGGAGCAAATTATTTATCTAAAGATTAGTCATTTGTTACAACCTACGGCTCAAAAAACTTTTATTTTACGGGTTCCGTGGTAAAATCTCTGACCAAACCAATTGGTACAAATGTGTTGGTTTGATCGAGTCGATGCCTCAAAGGAGGCGATGGAGGATTCATTTAACTTCTTCAGGGGGAAGACCTTGGATTCTCCTCGATCAACAAGGTGGTTGATCAACCACTTTGAGATTTTTCAACTCCTAGATGATCACCTACACAACTTCCTAAGAAATTCTATGATTGCTAAGCACACCACTAGAAAATCCCTAATAGGGAAAATAGTCACAAACAATTCTACAAATATCCCGACTCAGGTGGATTAGTCCTGAGGTCACAATAGTAACAAAGTGAGGTGAGGGACCTTCAGGACAGCTGACATGGAAGTTGATTAAGTCCTATGGAACGATGAACGAAGGTGTGAGAAGTAGTTATCCCAGCCTCAGCGAGCCGTATATCAGAACACATCCCACTTGTACGTGGGAAAAGAAACTAAAGGTCACCAACTCATAGTAAACATCTGCAGGTACATTCAATAGTTCAGATCAAACATATGGGAAACACAACTAAGCCCGAAGCCTCAAAAGTTCCACCTCTCAAAGAGGTAGAATTGATAAAAACCCCCAGTATATGATCTCTCCACTATGCTCAATTAAGTTTTAGAGGGGTTATCTCCTTGTATCTCCTTCATGCGACCTCATGTTTGACTCTCATGTTAGAGGATATTCTCAACTATACTTATATGACAATTGGTTTTGAGCTCTCCTTGTCTCAGACTCCTATGTTTTTCAGCCTTGGAGAAATTAACTCTCAAACCTAAACCAAGGACTAATCTAAAACTAGTTTAGTTACCCTATAAAATGAAAATGTCTAATTAATTTTTAGTTAGCATTCATTTTATGTAGTTGTTATTTACTCAAAGGGTATATGAAAATGAAACTATAAAGGGTTTTAGTAATGGACTCAACAAAAACACTTAGAACAAAAAGTAGATACAATTTGTGCTTGAAAAATGGTGCTTAACAAAATTAGTGAAAACAATCTCTTTCTTTTATATTCTTTTCAAAAATGAAAAGAAACAATGTATTTTTTATGCATTATGCAGATCTTAAACCACTTTCCAATGAAAATCTAAAATGATTTTTTGAATGGAAATCTGGGGGAATATGAATACAAATGAATTTTGTAGACCCAGTTTTTTTTCTTTTGTAAAAGGCTACTCTAACTGAAACTAACAAATATCAAAGAAAGAAAAATGCATGAAGAACAAAGTGTTAGTAAGCAAATTATTTTCTTGAAAATTTGAAAGGAAAGGGATCAAGAGAAGAATGACCAACAACGAGTTATTTTTGTCTTTTCTATTCTTGAGAAGAAACAAAATGCAACTACGATAAAAAAATTTATTTTTCTTTTGTGAACAAAGGGAAGAAGGTAAAAGGGAAGAAAACAAACATCTATAATCAGCGTAATACAAAATCAATGGAAACTAAGCCCATACTCTGAATTTACCTTTAGATAACCTAAAGATTGTATAACCAAAATCTAATATGAAAGACATTTAGGATGATTTTTGAAGTTTTTAGAATATACAGTAATCAAAAGAAAAATCAAACCGAGAAGGCTCAAATCATGTTGAACAACCATCTTAAATCCTCCCAAAATTGAGAAAAAGTCCCCAAGACCAAATTATCACTTAGATATGTGATTGTGTATACAACAAATAACATACATAGTCTATTCAAACAAAGGAAAATCACATATATACTTTATTCAAGTAGAGACAAAGTGTGTATGGATTAGCAATACTCAAAGAAAGATACTTCAACCCCAAAGGGAAGCTTCTAGAAACTTGGTAAAAGTTTCTGAGATAACAAATGCTTTGAAATAAATCCCAGAGAACAAGAAACTTATAGAAATAAAGACAACACAAGAAACCCTAAGACAGACCCAAGGTTACAGGGTAAAAATCCCATAATAGAATTGGTGACCATACTAGTTATGGGATTTTACCTGCAGCCAACAGTGCATTGTCACAAAAAACCCTAATTGTATCTAAAATACATACCCTATGCTCACACATAAAAACTTTCAATAAAATAACTACTTGGAAGAGAGAATAGAAGACTTCACACCTTGTATCCAACGTTCCATGTAGTTCCTCGCTCTCGAACTTTGATTTTCTCTTGATCTCTACCTATACTAACCTGCAAAAGGAGATCAATTCTATACTGCAACAAGGTTTACTAATCAGAGTTATACATGCAATGCAAAAATTAAAATATGTAAATCAATTAAACATATATAAATGGAATTAAACAAATTTACACATGTATGGAGGAAAGATAACTCTTTTATTGAAAATAGTATAAGTAGGTAGTTACAACCCTACTCTAACCATCGACACTACCTCGAAGACAACCACCCAATTTCATCCACTGACCCTTCAAGCATCAAATCAAAAAAATGGCTCATCCTCGAGGAATAGGTAGAAATGGATAGGAACAAACCCTATGATCATATATGAGAGGAAGGAATGTTGGAAAACAAATTTCCAAATTAGGGGATGCTACTCAAAGTCTGAGAGAAATAGGGGAGCTTGCAAATTCATCGAAATAATATTGCACCAAGGTTGTATTTCTACATCCATACCCCCATAGGTGTAGATGGATTTCTATATAGAGATCTAAGCCACATGAAAGAACATAGGAGAAAATTACTTTTTCTCTTGTGCTTGAGTCATCCAATTAGAAATAAATAAGGACTTTTTCTCAAAATTGGTTGAGCCATGAAGGATGAAGGTGACTCAAAGGAGGTTCCTCCAGGATGGGTGAAGAATTTCATCCTAGAATCAGGAGGGATAATAAAACTGTGGATTGATTGACTCAAAGATAGAAAATAACTTTTTTCTCAAAGGAGATCTAACAATGGGTGAAGGACCTTCACCTAGAAATCTATTCAGGTCGAAGGAGAAGAGAAGTTGGAAGGGTGGAAACAAATAGATATGGTAACAAGGATATATCTAGGAATATCTTAACAACATATAAGAAAAAAACATCCATGGAGTGGTTAGTAATGTCGTGAGAAGTAAAATAGAGGCTAGGTAGAGGATAGAATCTAGGTAGAGGAACAGTGGAGGTACAACATTGTACAATAGAACCAGAGGTGCTAGGTTATAGGAGTTGGTTATTTCTGGAACGGAAAAAAAATACACACACAAAAATGAGTGGAGTGGAATCTAATTGGGTGGAGAGGGACTTCCATCCAAGTGTGTAGGGCAGATTAGGAAAGAAGTATAGGGGAAGGAAGGAAAGTAGAAACCAACAAGATTGAAGGAATGATATTGAGGTATGATAGGATAGTATATTTTCTACATTCTATTTTCATCAAATGGGCCACTATACCATGATGGGAATCCAACTTTTATATCAATAAAATCAACTAGAGTTGTATGAACGTAAGATATTGAGGAGTATGATGGAGGACTCAGGGTCCCATGTGGAGTTGGGTGATGATGATACATATCATGTGATGGAGAAGAGAGCTGTTATGTTCAAAATTGAGTCAAAGAGGTTTGTTAGAGAGTAGGATGTGATTTATGTATCAAAATTGAAGAAGAACTTGCTCTAAGTTTCACTTTTGGAGGACATGGGTTTTTCCATGAAATTTTAGAGATGGAAAGTACTCATATGTCAAGAGGTAGATATCCCTTACACAAAAGTGAGAATGGGTGCTAGAGAGGGCAGGTTATACAAGTTGCATGGATAGCCTATAGGAGGATAAAAGGGGATCTTGGATGCGATAATGGAGTGGCAGAGAGGACAAGGAGAGAGAGGCTCGAAAGGATGACGAGTTCAGAGACTTCCAATGTGGGGAGTCAACATTCAGATGGGAAGAGGGAGTTATCCCCTTATACTTATGTCAAGAGACCGAGTTGGTATGAGATGAAAGTGATGGATGCTTAGGAGAAAGAGGATTCTAGGAGAAAATTAAGGGAGAGTAGGCCCTCGATAAAGTTTCTAGAATTTGTGATATTGATATGTAGCATCATCGATTACATGAATTCTAGTAGTATTATTAGGGGAGGTAGTCATCGGGGTTGGAGGGGATTCCAGTGGCGGGGATGATGGCTGCTCTTGTACCAAAGATTAGAAGGGGAACAAATTGAAGTGTCTCTTATGAAATACCTTCCTAATAAGAGGGAATGTTGATGGTTGGTAGCATTGAAAATGTATTTCCGCACAGGTCAAGCATTTAGATGTGTGGAAATCGTCCAAAAACAACACGAGACTTTACTTTAATTAAAGGGACTATTAAAGTAGAGTGTTTTTATTACTGAATTCAGGTTTATTTAAAGAAATTCTTTATTTATCATCAATGAATTAAATCTTAGCAATTGATCTCAAGTGAGAGAAGTAATCTCATTCGACAATCACTTTGGAGATTAGGGTTGGGATTATAACTCAATCTTATAAAACATGGAAGGGTGAGGGAAAATATGCTTTTCACACTTGTGTGATACTTTCACATAGAGATAGCAAAGGAGGACTTTTAATAGTGTGGATTCATTCGAGAGTGTAAAAGCAAAGAAGGAATGTCTCAAGGGTTGGATCAGAAAGGAATGTGATTCGAGGAGATCTTGGATAGGTGGATAAGGACTTCCATCTAGAGATCTGGGCAGGAGGAAGAATGTCATTCATGAAGAGTTTCTAAAACAATGTAGGTGATACGTAATATTTCATGTAGAACAACGTGCGTTTTGGCATATAGGTCGTGAAAATAGCGCAAACCAACATGGGTATCAATGTAATAGTCATGTTGAATACATACATAATTGTACAACAATAATTGTAATGGATCATCCAACCAAGTTTGTTTGTAGTTGTATTTCTCTTAGAGGTCCATTATTCCTATTACGTGAGCCATGATTTTATCATAATAAAATCATCTGGTAATGGTTTTCCTTGTTGTTTTTCAGGGGTATCTAGCCATATTGTTGTTTATGTGTGCATGATTTAGTTTCTAGTATTATAGCTATCTTCGGTGAATATTCCGGTAGTGTTTTTTGTTTTGTGAGCTGATAACTTGATTTCTAGTAAGGAAATCATTAGATAACAAAGTAACTAGGTGCCAGAGTAAGGATTTCAACGTTACATACCCTAGATCTTGTTTTATTCAATGAATTTTGAAACTAGGTTTTAAATAACGTGCGATGCAATTTTTTGATAAAGGTTAGCTTTTTGAAAATGGACGCAATTTGTCCTTCACCTTTCCTAGACCTAGATTGACCTTCTAAGTGACCAATATAGGGGGTTTTAGGCTTGGATAATATTTCTATTTGATCCCTTAAAATCACTAAAGAAGCCTCCTTTTTTTTTGGACTTATTTCCTTCAATAGGAGGGAGATATGCCTTGGAATTGTGATGGTAGATACCTCTTATTGTTACATAAGATTGGGATCTTGTGGAAATATTTTCACAAGAAAAACTAATGTGATAATACCTACCATCCATGAAAATCAACTTGACTTTTCCTAGTCCTGCACAATTTTTTTGTCAAGTCATCCCTAGAAAAATGTCACCTCATCATGTCATATTCACATAACCACTCCACGTGTGGATTCATATGAAAGGATTCACCTTGTTGACCATCCAAACCTCGCAGTCAACATGTGTTCTTTAAGAGGCCAAGTACACATCCCTCCTTCATCCAAGGAGGTTTTCCCTTCTATATAAGGGCATCATTGTATCCCTTCCCTCTCTCAACACTATTAGATCTACATTGTTTCTTGTAATTCCCTTATTTTCCACATCTCTAGCATGCCTTTACAAATTTTCTAGGACAATTAGATCTTTCCCTAGATCTAAATATCCATGAGCATAGATCATTTTACTTACAAGCATATTCTTGCAAATAAGATAATTATGCTCTAGCTTTCCATGTTTTTCCACCTCATCTCCTTAGACAACAAATATGAGACCACTTCATAAAACTTAAATTGGTTGAATTACTACCTATGGCCACAATGATACTATCCCACGAGTTTGGTGAGAAGACAATAGAATTGATGCACTTATCTTGATTGAAATGTGTATCAATGAATAACAACTTACTTATCCTGTGTGATGGCGTTTAGATGCTCTATCACCAAGTATGCATCTTTCATCCTTGGGTAGAGATGATTTCCATACCTCCTAACATCCTTTATCACAGCAGTGAATAGGATATTATATGAGGCATTCCAACACCTACAAAGAAAATATGTTTGTCAAACATTCATTTGATAAAAGAGCCACAATGGTAGATTACAAAGTAGGGGATGATGTCCTACCTAGGGAAAAAGAACATGAGGCCCCATCCAAACATCATAATTTTGATTCCTCATGGTTGGGTCCTTAAATGATCTGTGAGTTTTTAGGGACCAATTCTTTTAGATTAAAAACCTTGGATGGTGAAGAACTCTAATTCTCAGTGAATGGTTGCCACCTAAAGTTCTTTTAGGCCCGATAAACTTCATCTTTCTACACATATATCACTACAATCTGATTTTTTGCTTGTATATAATTTCCTCTTTTTCATTTTTGAGATTTTTGCTTGTTTCATTTTAGTTTTGAGTTTAGGCCCTTATGATTTTCCTCTCAATTTTACCTTTTCATTTAATGTCGTAGGATGCCCTCTTCTTCTTAATTTTTGGTTTGTTTAATTTTAGTGATAAAAGTATCTTCCTTGTCACCTTATGCCTTATTGAAAATAATTTCATCCTAGGAGTCCTTTTAGCATGATTTTCCCAAAATAAAATTGTTATTTGGTATCACCATAATAGGTTTAAGATTGATTGTTATTAAGTTAAATTCGGTGGGGAAAGTCTTAGAGAGTTGGTATAACATTTCCTAGTGAATTTGAAACTTGATGGCACGATGGATAACATAGCTATGTGATTGCAACTACTCTTTGCTTAAAACTTGTGTGTGACATTTCAGAAATGTTCTTTTCCCTCTAGAACAAATCACTTGAGAGTTTTGAGATACTTCACTATTTTCTGCCAAAGCTTTTCATATTTCTTTAATCCCTTGATTGATTGGTTTGCTTTCTATTCTAGTATTGGGTCACTGATTGCAAAAGATACCCGATTTCTTATTTGTATGTTGAGAATTGAAGGCATGCATGAAAAATTGTGTTCATCTAAGGTTCACCTTAAGCCTCAATTCTCACGGTTAATCCATAATACGAGTGAGGGACCCATGTCACTTGAGCCACATTTCTCAACAAATCGGGGTATTATTAGTTGCTTCTATACTTTTCAATCTCATTAAAGGAATTCTTTATATATACTTATATTTCACCACTTTAATTCTTCGGTTATCACTAATGTGAAAATGAAATTCCTCATACTATAGGTAATTCCCCTCCCCACCCTGCGGTTAATTCAAAAGGGAAAACTTTTACTATGTATTCTTGCCTATCATGTGGGTGATCCCATTGTTTGACATGCCTTGGAAGGAATTTCCCCTATGACACCAAGAATGTTGACAGAAATATTCTTTGGGATCAACATGATGTTTATCATTTTCTTCTCTTACCAAGATGCTAGGAGGGTTTCTCTTAGAAACATTTTAGCTTTGGTTCCAATCAAAGACAATGGTAGGAGTCACAATTACTGTAACCCTTTCCCAATAAAGAGTATCATTGGGTTACATTCAAAGATTCATTTGACCACATAGTGACTTATCAGACACTATAAGAGTATCAATCATTTATTTTAAGTCACTTGGTATAAGCTCAAGTCAATTAGAAAGTTCAAATTTCAATTGGGTAAGTGCCTCATTATCAATGAGAGGTATAATAGGGATAAATGGATTTCAAAGTCACAGTGTTCCCTAGAATATTATCATATATTTGGACATCTATATAATAGTCATCAATATCATCATGTCTAACATATCTTGTCAGCACCTAAGCGAGCTCAATCCACCCTTGTTCAAGTTGTTTCAAAACCCTAATATTTTTCCCCTGGGTGAGGTCATATTTAGATTATTTTTTAGTTTTGAAACCCTTGTATATCAAAATACCCTATGTCAAGTCTATTTAGTTCAGATTTCATGATTAAAGAACTTAGTTTGCAAAATTTTCAATGTTGGTCCCTTTCGTTGGTCACTGGGTGGGTCCCAAATGAACATGATCTTTCATAGAAAATAAAATGAAATCTCTTCATTTTGTGTAAAATCCAGTTATTTCACCATATATGGATCAAGATAATCTTTCCAACGAGCTATAATTTTTCTAATTCTAAGTTTCTATGAGTATTCTACGAAGGGCACAAATTGCACATCTCCTAAATGGCCAAAATTCACAACGATGATTTCCTTATCAGTTTATGTTCTGATATACAAATAAAAAGGAAAATCAAGACTATAGGTGATGTGGGATAATTGTGATACCTTTCAATGGTATATCATATGCTTGGTTTCAACCCCTAGTTTTTATAACAAGCCTTCACAATTTCACAACTAATTTTAGAGGCAAGTTTGGTAACAATGGTTCAAGGTTTAAAAGTTAATGTTGATCGGCTCAAAATAAGAAAATAAAATTCCATTATATGGTAGATGCAAAAGAAATTTTAAATATGCCTCATTTACTCATTAAATGTATCCTGCAATTAGAAATTTTGTCACAAATGTCTAAACTATTTGAGGCATGATGGTGTAACCAAATTGCATGACAGAGGTTCAGGTCGGTCAAAGAAAGAATTAACAAACTCATGTTAGTGTTTCATTCCCACATCATCAAATTACTCATCGAGACCTTTCCGTTGATACTTATTTTTTCCCATAGGGATATTATATGGCAATGTGGCAACTTTTGCAAATTTAGGTATTTTGTGGGCCACACAAGCAAAGAGGGTTTCAAAGAGCAAACTTTCCTGGCCAAAATTGAGGGCTTAGGTGGCATGAGATCAGATTTTTTATTACAAAATCAAGACTATAGGTGATGTAGGATAGTATGATACCTTTCCAACGGTATATCATATGCTTGGTTTCAACCACTAGTTTTTATAACAAGCCTTCGCAATTTCACAACTAATTTTAGAGGCAAGTTTGGTAACAATGGTTCAAGGTTTAAAAATTAATGTTGATCGGCTCAAAATTAGAAGATAAAAAATTCCATTATGTAGTATATGCAAAGAACTTTCCAAATATGCCTCATTTGCCTCATTCTGATATCGTATCACCCAATTAGAGTTGTCACAAATGTCTAAACTATTTGAGGCATCATGGTGTAACCAAATTGCATGACAGAGGTTCAGGTCGGTCAAAGAAAGAATTAACAAACTCATGTTAGTGTTTCATTCCCACATCATCAAATTACTCATTGAGACCTTTCCGTTGATACTTATTTTTCCCATAGGGATATTATATGGCAATGTGGCAACTTTTGCAAATTTAGGTATTTTGTGGGCCACACAAGCAAAGAGGGTTTCAAAGAGCAAACTTTCCTGG
>SNQJ01S0232593.1:11483-23048 GCA_010110895.2 Picea sitchensis | reverse complement strand
CACCTGGGATGGGGGGGCTCGTGGGGAAACGTTTCCCCACGTCCCCCTTTTGGGAAAACGCGGGGAGACGCAAGGGATGCGTTTCCCCAATGAGGGGGGGCGCGTTCCCCCAAAAGGGGTACTTCTAGGCATCCCCCCTAAAAAATGGGTGCTTCTGGACACACCCCCTCCAAAGAGGACTCCTGGGCGTCCCCCCTAATTTTTTGGCTAATAAGACTTAAAATTAAATAAACAAAGAAAAAAACAAAAAACAAAAAACAAAAACAATTTTATTAAAAAGTTAAAAACCTACCTCACATAGTGACATTCTGATTGATGGTCCTGATGACTTCACGCAGTAGATGGATGTAGAGGACCAATCAATGAGATTGACTCCTTGATGCTCATTTTATTTTCAATGTTTATTGCCCATTTTTAATTTTCAGTTGTAACTTTTAAGTCCCGACTCTAGATACTGATGACCTCATATTGAGTCTTTGACTCGTCACTCTGTACTATTTTTGAGTTTGAGTAATTTCAATTTACTATTTCAGACTTTCGTATCTATTATTTTTCTTAATACTAATTTAGTAATTAGATTCTAGAATGATGAATGATGAATGATGAATTTAAATCAATGTATACAATATTTTACTATATCTGTTTCATTTATAATTTATGAATCAATGTCTTTCATTACTGAATCAGAATCAGAATCATGTTTATTATTTGTATCATTTACAAATTTGAATTTAGTACTAGTTTATTGTTTATTATTTAGTATTTTACTATTTACATTGCACAATGATGAATTTACATGGGTTGAATTGTTAATGTTGGGATTTTATCATTAATATTTATATATATTTTTTTAATTTTAGAGACAGGGACCCCTATGCTAGGGACCTTGACGTCCCATTGTCCCCCATGAATTTCCCCACACGTCCCCCTGTGCATCTCCCCGCTCCCGCGCACCCCCGTCTTGGAGACTTGGTGGAACATTGATAAATATAGCCCTGAGCTCTTCATTTGAAAAGACAACAATTCGCCTTTCACAAGAGCAATTGCAGCTACTACAGGTTCGCTAATTCTGGAAGCAACTGGGCATCTCAAGCGAAGTCTTCTTGGCATCTTGTCTTTCGTCCTTTTTCTCTCTTCATCTCCAGCTTGCACGTGTGGAGTCTCTCTCTCTCCTGTGCGCATCTTTTTTGTGTAGTTGTAGCAACTGCTGCTGGATTTGCTAAGGCTGAAATTTCTAGGGTTTGTCTTGAAGGCTAGAGACCAGGTTCTAAGGTTTCTCTTGTTGTACAAAGAATTTATCTATTAAAAAGGGGTGTTGGTTTTTTTCCCCTTCGTGGGTTTTCCCAAGGTAAATCTTGTGTCTTTCTATGATCTCTATTGTTCTACCGTTATATTGTTCAACTGCATTTATATGGTTGAATTTCTGAAGTGTAATTGCTTAATGATATATTAAAAAGTGAAAAGGAAGTTTAGCATCATTAGAAGTAATTATCAGTTTTTCAGAAATATTGTTCCTAGATCCATTGTACTAGGAATTTCAACATGGTATCAGAGCTTTGGTGAAGAAAATAACTTCGAGATCATCGTCAAATAATGTCCTATCTTTAAGAAAACCTTTCTTCTTCTCTGTTCACCTATGGCTTCCTCTATGAAATAAAAAAACAAACTAAAAGGGGCGTCAAACTTCAGAGCGTGGAAAATCAGAATTGACCTTATCCTTGCCAAGAACAAAGTTCTGGATATGGTGAAAGGAAAGATTACGGTACTAGAAGATGATGCAGAAAAGGAAAAGTTTAAAGATAATGATATCACTGCCAGGAGTCTCATGGTGGACTCAATCAGAGATCATTTGATTCCCTGTATTTCAAATCTTGATACATCAAAGAAAATGTATGATGCCCTAACCAATCTATTTACAGTCAAGAATGTTGGCCAAGTTATGAGCCTGAAGAATGAGCTTCGTGATGTTAAAATGACGAAAGATGATACAGTAGCATCATATTTTGTAGGGATCTCCTAGCTAAGAGATCAACTTCAATCTATCAGTGAAACTATTTCTGAAAAAGAGATCATGACTACTGCACTTAATGGTCTACCCAGATCATGGGATGCATTTGCATCAAGCATAAACACAAGAAAATAATTTCCTACTTTTGAAGAACTGTGGACCTGCTGCGCTCAAGAAGAATCAAGGATCATGTCAAGAGAAAGAGCCCAAAAGGAAGAAGACTCTCAATCTTATGCAACAAGATTCAAGAGGAATGGTGGCAAGAAGAAATTTGGCTTTCAAAACAAGAATTTAGGAAGAAGACCTAATCATCAAAGGAAGAAAGACTTGTCAAAGGTTCAATGTTATGGTTGTCATAAATATGGCCATTACAAAAGTGAATGTCCTGAACTAGTAAAGAGGAAAGGAAAGCATCATGCTTCCGCAGTTGATATGAATGATGAAGAACCCTCAAAGAAAGTCAAGAAAGAAAACACAAATTTCTTTTATTTCTCCGCACTAATAGGATCTACTAACAATGATGATATATGGCTAATAGATAGCGGTGCTTCTAGACACATGACAGGTGACTGTGTCAATCCCACAAGCATAAGGGAGAAAAGGATATCTCAAAAAGTGGAACTTGGAGACAATCACTCTTATGTAGTCAAAGGCATTGGGAAAGCATCCATTGAGCTAGAATCCGATAACAATGTACATCTTAGCAATGTTCCATATTTCCAGGTTTGAAAAAGAATTTTGTTTCCATTTCTTGTTTAGAAGATAAAGGAGATAGAATAGCATTTGTTGATGGGAAAGTACTTGTATGGCCCAAAGGTTCAAGTATAGATAATGCTAGAGTTATTGGAATTCGTGAAGGAAGATTGTATAAACTCCTAGGTCAAAATGCTCAAGCACTTGTTCACGATGAAATCAATCCTTGTGAGCTATGGCATAAAAGATATGCTCATCTTCATTATCAAGCCCTGCCTTCACTAAATAAAATGGTGTTAGGTGTTCTTGAATCGCAACCAACAAATGAAGGCATATGTAAAGGATGTGCACTTGGGAAAAGTGTTAAGAAGCCATTCCCAAGCAATGAAAATAGATCCAAGGAAATCTTGAACTTGATTCATTCTGATGTATGTGGTCTTATGCCTGTGAAGTCTCTAGGAGGCTATCTATATTATGTAACATTCATTGATGGCTTCTCGCGCAAGACATGGATGTACCTCCTGAAGTCAAAAGATGAAGTATTTGACAAGTTCCAAGAATTAAAGGTCGAAGTGGAGAACTTGACAGGAAAGAAGATCAAGACCTTGAGATCAGATAATGGAGGAGAATACACCTCTAAAGAACTCATTGCCTTTTGTAAAGAAGCTGGGATTAAGAGGGAGCTGATAGTCCCACATAATCCTCAACAAAATGGTGTAGCAAAAAGAAAAAACATATCCATTGAAGAATCTGTTAAGGCAATGTTGAATGATCAAAGTCTATCTATGTTCCCATGGGGAGAAGTAGCTATGGTAGATGTTTATGTTCAGAACCGAAGTCCTCATCGTATATTAAAAGATATGACTCCAGAAGAAGTCTTCTCTGGAAAGAAACCACGTGTTGAACACTTGAGGATTTTTGGTTGTCCTGTTTACATTCATGTCACTAAGGATAAGAGAAAGAAGTTAGAGCCTTCAGGAAAGAAGGGGATATTCGTTGGTTACAGCGAATCATCAAAAGCTTATAGAATCTACATTCCAGGGTAGAAAAAGGTTGAAGTCAGTCGGGATGTCACTTTTGATGAGAAACTTGAGTATTGGAAACCTAAAGAAGATCCCATGGACTTCAACCATGAAGAACATGAAGTTTCCAAGAAAGAAAATTCAGAGCATCCTAATGAAGAGCCAGAAGGACCTCTTGAGCATGTAGAACTAGTTATGGTTCCTGAAATCAAAAAGGGCCAGTATGGCTTAAATCCACCTTGCTGGAAGCTGAAGGACATTTAGCTCTAGTTGGCATATTTAGGGAAAGTAAGAGACCTAAAATATTCTCTAGTTATGCGGCACTTATGACCAATCTTGTTAATGCAAAACCTTCCACCTTTGAAGAAGTAGTTGAGAAGCAAGAATGGAAGGATGTTATGATGGAAGAGTATCAATCCATCATGAAAAATGACGTATGGGAAATTGTGCCAAGACCTGAAGGAAAATCTGTAGTGACTTCAAAATGGATTTACAAGATTAAGCATGCAGTGGATGGAAATATTAATAAATACAAGGCAAGATTCGTGGCTAAAGGTTTCTCCCAGAAAAAGGGAGAATACTATGATGAAACGTTTGCACTTGTTGCCAGATACACTTCTACTAGATCCATTATCTCTCTTGCAGCCTCTATGGGTTGGAGTCTACATCAAATGGATGTAAACACTGTTTTTCTTAATGGATTTATCGAAGAAGAAGTGTATATAGAACAACCTCAAGGTTTTGAGGTACACAAGAAGGAACTTATGTCTGCAGTGTTATCCTCATTTTGTGGATAACTAAGGAAATTATGTCTCAAGGCCCTCATGTTGCAGATATGGAATGTCGAGAGACTACATGACCAACAATACCCTTTTGCGCAGTTGGAGACCCCTCTCACCACCACAGGTCGCAGACCTTCAGATGGCATCCACCACATCATCTGGCTTTCGGAAGGCCATACCACATATCTTAGGATTGGGATTGGACCCCTGGATTGGATGTGAGGAACAATACCACATATCTCAGGATCTGGTAATAGTTTAAACAATCAAGGCTATTCAGTACTGGCTGATGTGGCAAATCCAATGACAAGAAACCTATGGCTGCAGGGATGGAAGAGTGCAGAGGCATTAGGTCTAGAAGGAATGTTGGTAGAGCAGTAGAAAGGTTTTACGAAGAAATTATACAAAGCCCATATCCAATGGTTTGGTCCAAGAATCCAATCAATGGCAAGTTCACTACAAAATTAGGATACAAGGCTATGTTTGAGGAAGGTAATGATGAAGAAGTATGGTGGTGCAGCAAAATCTGGGAAGTAAGGGCACCCTTGAAATCTAGTATATATATGTGACTTTCAGTAGCAAATAAAACCTTGACATTGGATGTCCTTCAAAAAATAGCAAGGCAAGGGCCATGCATGTGCAGTCTATGCAAAAACAATGGATAAGACATAGATCATTTGCTGGTAACTAAGACCTACACAGAGGATGTCTGGGGATCCATCCTGGCATTGACAGAGGGAAAGGGCAGCTGGAATGCAGGGACTTTAATGGAAAACATGAAGAAGTGGTTTGATGAAAAAATACTCGAGCAGTTCAGAGTTATTCCCTTAATAGTATCATGGGAAAATGGTTAGCAAGGAATGCAAGTATGTTTGAACTTTGAAGTTAAGGTTTCTCCTCCATTCCAAATCCAACAGCAAATAAAAAAATTATTTGATGGAATCAAAGGGTGCCAATACCAAAACAACCAAGAATGATAGGACCATTGGAGGTAGATAAGTCATAGCCTTGGGCCTTTTTTGATGGAACATGTCAAGACAGGCCCAGCAAGTGTTGCAGGAGGTGTTATCTACTTTATAGATGTCCACAAAATCTACTTTAGAGCAGGTTTAGGTGAAGCTATTAATAAAATGGAAGAATGGTAGTCATTGGCAATCCATCTGAGATTGGCAAATGAACAGGGCATCTCTCACATACAAGTGTTTGCAGATTCAAAACTGGTCACAGATTGGGTAAGAGGCTCATTGGGTATGCAGAATCTTACCTTAAACCCCTTTTTGATCAAGTCAAGTCATTGGAAGTGATATTCTCAGCCATCTCATATGCTCATATATTCAGAAAGTTAAACATGGAAGCAGATGTGCAATACAAAAAAGCACTGGAGCTAGCGAAGGGTAAATGGGAGATTGATGAAAAGGATGCTGGGTCTGCACTGCCATTTTCTTTGAGACCCCTATATACTGTATAAAATGGCGGACATGCTTCTTTTCAGCTCTGTCTCTTGAGCTGCTGGTAACTTTTACAGGGTTCTCTATGATAAACACTGAACATGGGACTACGCCCAGAACCTTTTTCTATTTCTGTGAAAAAGACAAAATGTATATAATGACAGTTCTGATGTCCATGGACATTTTTACTGTTTAGCAGGTTGTCTTTTATTACATTTCAGTCCAGATTCTAAATGCTGGAGATGAACACTAGAGGGCTACACAGCTCTTTCTGAAAGCAATTTACTGAAGTAGAAGAATATGATTTTTTTCAAGGAACAAAAAGTAATTCATTTAGCCCAGAAAAATTGGGATGATAACAAGCAAGAAAAATAAATAGATTTAATTCAGTTGATAATAGAAAAAGTTAAAACACAATCCATTGGTTCAAACAAGAATAGAAATAAGGGCATAAAATGTACACATACAAATACAATGTCGATACCAGTGTTAAAAGGACCTCCATTTAAAAAAGTAACGTGTTATTGTTTCTAATTAAAGATTAATCGTTTCTAATTAAAGATTAATCCACCCTTTCTTTTTCTTTTTGTATAAATCGCAGTTTCCACCCTTCTTTTGTAACTTTGATCACTACAAAAATATAATCAACAAAGTTTCTTTGAATAAACCTTTCTCCATTAATGCAGACTTGGATGAAATCTACCTAGATGCACAGGTGACCCCCACTATTGGTCTTTTGGCTCCCTACTTGCCATTTGAACTTCACTCTTATCATATTTACTGCTGTTATCTTTAGTTACTTTGCAGTTGAAGCAGTGGTGCCACCTTTTGAATACACAAACACTGCAAGTTGGTATCAGAGCACTGGATTCCAGTTTCCTTTTATTCTCCCTTCTCCTTCCCTTCTCCTATCCGCAAGCTCCAGTTGAAATTATTTGGGCTCTTTTGGCTTGGTATCTTAAAGCATGATGACAGGGAGACACCCTGATGGATACTCCCAATAGATACAGTTGACTTGATGATGAGGAGATCCTTCTGCTCATGCTATAACTCTCTGATTCATTGTAGATACACATTCTTGAGTGCCAGAACAATTCGATTTATAATACACACAGACACATATGCAATTATGCTGTTACTAGACTACAAACTTAATTCATCCAATGGGAGCAACTCTCCTCCTTAAAGCCCCTCAATAGTTGCCCCAAGCCCCGGTTTATTTTCTTTGGGGTAATAGCGCTAGGTACCTTAATGCATAGATACACATTCATGAATTTCATGGCAATTTGATTTATGAGATTTTCCCAAGCCAACTCAGTTGCCCCAGTTGATTTTATCTAGAGTATTAAGGATGGGTACCTTAGTTCATGACTTATTCATGAATTTCATGACAATTTGATTTATAAGATTGTCCCAAGCCAATTCTGTCACCCCAGTTGATTTTATTGGGGGTATTAGGGCTAGGTAACTTAATGGATGGATACACATTCATGATTTTCATGACAATTTGCTTTATAAGATTGTCTACACACACACGCACACACAAAAATCCTCTGTTGCTGGATTGCCAAGACAGTCATCCAATGGAAGCACAATCCTCTCAATAGGTGGCTGGCATAAGCCCTAGTTGGCTTTATTTGTACTATCAAGGCTTGGTAGCCTAAAGCATGAAGACAGAGAGACACTCTAATGCTCTCAATAAATATAACAGTATTTATGCAGTACTTGGCCGAGAAGGAAGGGACTTTCGACATCATGTTGTTTAAATGCCACTGCGGACGAGATCCTTCTGCTCACACTATAGCACTCTCTGATTCATCATGGATTAAACATTCTAGAATCTTGTGACTATTTCATTTATTAGATTTTCCCAGCCCAATTCTGTTATATATGCAAATTTGCAATCATCTGAGAAACTCACAAACAAGGGCAAAAATACATGTATTTGAGAACCCTTTATTACTTGGAGGAATTCAATGTCCAAACAAATATCCATATAAGGGAACTATGGATTATTATTTATATCATTTTTTAACAGTTGGTCATTACTAATTAGCTCAATAGCTCATGTAGCCTTTAGCTCTTATTACATAGTGCGTAGGCATTTTCCACAAAGTATTTATGAAATGCCCTAAAACCAGAGCAAAGATACCTTGTGTGCATACGCATGTTTGTTCTCGTCATAGCATACTTAACAATGTAGTCTCATTGACTACTTCTGGATTTTAGTATTATATCTTTCTCTGAACGCTGCTCCCGCAATCTTAATGACATTAGAAGCAGTCAATTAACATGCTGGGCTGTAAGCACCTTCATATAAGTATTCTTGGCTAACAAATAACTATATCATCCAAATAGCATAATATTTTTCTGTATTTAGCATTAATTCATCATGAACAGCTTATCAAGCCTAAACCCTAAGAAAAAACATTGCAGATTTCTTTACAGACAGGGTTTATTAGGTTTGGGAAGTCACAATTAATTTGAATGAATTCTTACAATATTAAGTCTTGATATGTGTATAGGGAAATGGAAAGAGGAAGGTAATGTTGAAAAATAATAAGATTGCCCATCATACAAAAGAAAGTACTCACCTTCGACCACAATCTTTTGACTTGAGACTCTAAATGCTTTCTTCCGAATATAGGGAGACTCCAAATGTTTTCTTCCGAATATAGGGATTGAACTAGGGAAAGTGCGTGACCACTGCAAGTTGCAAAATATGGATTCTAACGTTTCTTGCAATGCCTTTTATCGAACATAAATAAATATATCAGTGAGTTAAAAATTGAAACAAAACAAAAATAATGTGAAGATTGAWCAAAGCAGATAGATGCATAAGTAGAGAAAACAAACAATTCAAAAATGTAAAGAGCAAAAAATCACAGGACAACAAAAAAAACAAATGGCTGAGTATRAAACAAATAATTAAAAAAATATAAATAACATAAAATTACAGAATATGCTTTGGTCTCTTACCTTAAGACAGAKAAAATTGAGAAAAAAATACATGATAGCTCTTGGCCTGCAAAACATTAAATGAAAATAGTAATTTATGTTTGAGTTTTGGTATTGGGTGGGGTGTGCCAGCAAGCTAATGCTTTAGGGAATGCAAAAGCCAGGATCGCAGAGGGCACGTTGTAGCAAGTTACAAAGTGCAATGTACCGTCCCCGGCCCCTGAATTTTTTTTTTGAGTGAGCGAGAAAGACTCCGCTCAGCCCTGGCTATCAATCAACCGACGCACCGATTCATCATTGATGTGGTGCTGCTGAATCCAATTGGAATGGAGAACTTGGGACTTGCATGTTCTCGGCAAACTGGACAATTGTGCTTTTTCTCAAACCAGAGTTCAAGACAGTCTTTACAAAATAAATGACCGCATTTTGTGACAAGTGCTTGTGGTGCAGCGCTCTCGAAACATATACCGCATTCAGTATGATAATCTTTTTTTGTGCTGCTACTGTAAATTGGAAAAACCATCTTCTCACAGACATGAAATTCGCACACTGGACATTGCCGAATAGGGTACACGAGGGTATTCACACAGGATTCGCAAAACATATGGCCGCATCCAGTAACAAGCGATGCCATTGCCACACAACCATTACATGCTAAGATAAGATATTGGCCAATTCCTTCGTGGTCTGCATCTATCATTTCCACGTCTTCTTGGTCTTGGTCTTCCATGTTTATCTCAGCCATTCTCTCTGTTTCTCATTTTCTCAAGTCCATTACACTGCAAGCCTAACCCATAACCCATCCCACGCAATGCCACATCCTGTTTTGTGTATTTTTCGTAACCAACAAGTTAAACCATCTTGGTTTACAATCATCGTGCGTTGACATTTCCTATTTTGTGTTTTTCTTGACCGGCAAGTTAGCCCGTCCCCTCAACCATAGCCCCATCCTGGTTTACAATACTAAATTTCCTGTAAGTAGTTAACTTTCAAGTGAAACCATAAACTAAGTTTAGTTGTGTACTCATGATCGGTGTTGGAAAAAGGTCGGACATTTAGTTAAGATGCCTAAAAAGTTTGAGGCATTTTACATGATCGGTGTTGGAACAAGGTAGGACATTTATTTAAGATGAATAAAAAGTTTGAGGCAAATTTTTGAGTTAAAAAATTATTTTAAATTTTCATATAACACATTATTTTATTGAAAAATGAGAATAACAATTTATAATGTAATATTAATATATGAAAAAATATTTAATGAAATGTTTTGGATTTTTTTAATTCGATAATTTCAATAATTTACCAACATTAATATATCTAGGTATAGAAGGAGAATGAGAATAATAAGTGTGACAAATTTGTGTAAGAAAAATATTTCAACAAAATTTTAAAATAGAAAATATTGGCACATAGTACACAAGAGATTTGGCTTAAAAATTTTTAATCGAAAAAGCTAATAAACTCAATTCTTTCTCTATGATTATATTAACTTATTTGTTCACAATACATTATATAGGTATTTCGCAATGTTAGTCGACCATAAATCGCTAAGATTACAACCATAATCCCTTAACCAAGATTATATTACAATGCATTGAAACCATTCACTGAAATAAAGTCAAAAAAGCATAAAAGAGGACAAAAAATGGTTGGAGGGATGTGCTTCTTTGCACTATGCACTTGTAAAAAATACAACACGTATCCAACAAAGTTGATCTCAACATCTTTGGCATCACATCATTGATTAGGTGAAGGTTTTGTATGACCAATATAGTCTGGGTTGGGCTCTGGTGCCTTGGAAGATGCAAAGGAGATGCATTATGACTTTTCTTACATTTTTTGTTGACATAACCTTAAGATGAAGTTTCTTGAATGATGGGTAGATGTAATGCCCCATGTTTTGATTACATGATAAAGCAAATTATTAGCATGATGTTATGTTTCTAGTTCATGTCATCCACGAGTGCCATGGGGTTAACCAAACCAAATGTACTTATGAAACTAATAAACTTCCTTCATGTTGTGACAATTGTGGATATGTGTTGGTCCATGTGAGGTTGTGACTATACATATATACATAAATACAATTGTTTTCCAAGGAAAACCTTGGGGGATCCCCCCTCTTCCCCTAAATATCTAGATGGAGGGTGGCTCAACTACCAAACATGATACAAATTGGTAATTTTGAGGGACTACCCATATTTGAACTTCAACTTGATAAGAATCGAAAGCATCATGATGAACTTCACCTTGAAAGAGTTCATTCACATTGATTGAGATAACTCGTTGGGCTATACATGCATGCATACATACATATAGACATTTGTATATTCAAACATATATATTGATTATGAGAAGATGGAGGATTTGGAGGAAGGAGGGAAAACTCTAGTTAGGGTTTTGTTTGAAGAACCAACTATGATCATGGATCAAGAATATGGAAATGGAAAACCATCAAATATAATGAAAATGATTCCCCTACTATGGACAAATCAATCCTTTTGAGGCATCCATGACCAATGTTAGGCCATGTCAAATTAAAAACCTCGACAACATTAAAGATAAGGTTTTGGCATTAGGGCTCTCAATTATGGGGATTTCGATCAAAGAGCATCACAAAAGCAAGGACAATTTATTACATCAACTTTCAATAG
>SNQJ01S0232591.1:0-14104 GCA_010110895.2 Picea sitchensis | reverse complement strand
ATTAACACACATAAAAGAAATTGAAATATCTCACTAGTACGTGCCAACCAAGCCAAGAAGTTGATTAGTTCTAGTAAGAAATATTTTTTTCTTTTCTTAAGATAAAATTAGTCTGATGATCAGTCAATGGGAGTGAAGGTATCCCTAAAGGGGTGTGCTAAAGAGAAAAAACATGAGTTCGTGGAGTTGCTACATGAATATAGAGGATTGTTCAAGGAGCCTAAAGGGATACTCTGTAAGAGGGATGGGGAACATGAAATACAGTTATTTCCAGACTCCCCATTTCCAAATATTGGGTTGTATAGAAATCTATTCTATAATAAAATTAAATGAAGAAGAAGTTGCAACACTTGTTGCAGTAGGGTGTGATTCGACCAAGTACCTCACCTTGTGGGCCACCCATCATAATTGTGCCTAAGCAGGATGGGACTTGGAGAATTTCTATCGATTGTAGGGAATTAAACAAGATAACACTAAAAAATCGATGCGCTCTACCAAGGATTAATGATCTGTTGGACTAGCTACAACATGCCAAGTACTTCACTAAGCTAGATTTGAAATCAAGATATCACTGGGTATGAGCCAAAGAAGAAGATACCTCGAACACTTCCTTCAAGACAATAAAAGGTTTGTATGAGTGTTTGGTTGTGCCATTTGGTTTATGCAACACACCAACTTCATTTATGAGACTAATGAAAGATATTTTACACCCTTATCTAGATTTATTTGTTATTTTTTATTTAAATGATCTATTGGTTTATAGCACTACCTGGGAGGAACACATATCACATATTTCTTAGGTGTTACAGACTTTGAAAAATAACCAGTTGTTGGTAAATCTCAAGAAATATGAGTTTGCACAAGAGTGTTTGGTGTATTTTTGGTATACGATTCTTGGAGGGGAGATCAAGATAGATCCCGAAAAGATGGAGGCCATCATGAAATGGAAATTTCTTACAAATTTCACTAAAGTTAGGATTTTGTTTGTGGAAACATGATACTTTCAGGAGTTCATAGCTTCATTTTCAGTGGTAGTTGCACCACTCTACCTTGTAACAACTACTGGCAAAATTTTCCAGTGGGGGAATAATCAACAAAGGGCCTTTGATGAGATGAAAATAAATATCAGTCAAGCACCGATGCTCACACTAATAAACTTGAAAAATCCCTTCAAAGTGGAGACAAATCCAATTGGGTATTCCATGGGAGTAGTTCTGATGCGAGGATGAAGGATGGTATGCTATCATTTTGAATTATTTCATGGAGGGGTTGTCAATTACCCTACCTATGAAAAGTATATTTGCGCCTTGGTACAAGTTGTCAAAAAGTGGAAGCACTATCTAATGGGGAACGAGAACACCATCTACAAATAACACCAACCACAACAACATTTGCAGGCTCATAGTAATCTACAAAAAACTACGCATTACAAGTGGATGGTTTTTATACAACAATATCATTTGGTCATAAAGTATAAAAAGGGTAGTACAAATAAGTTGGAAGACATGCTTTCATAGCCACCCACATCCAAGATTCCATCTTTCAGAACTCTGATGCACATGGATCCTTTTACCCATGAGGCATACAAAGAAGAATACATAGAAGATGAGGAATTCAAGGAGGCATTTTAGTTGCTACAAGGGAGAATTCATATAGATTAAGGTGACAAGAAGGATGACTGTAATTTCTATAATGGTTTACTCTACAAGATTGACAATATATTTTTCCCTAAAGGTGAACGAATGTATCTTATCAGAGAGGCTCACACCTCTAAGGTTGCAAGACATTTTAGTGTTGGGAAAACAGTTTCCAATTTACAAAGGTATGTGTATTGGTCCATAATGCAAGAAGATGTAACACAATATATTAGAGAATGGATACTTTGTTGTACTAGAAAGCCCAGTAAAAGGAAGCAAGGTCTATACCATCCATTAAATGTACCCACTCGACCTTGGGAAAGTATTTCCATAGATTTTTTGGGAGGCTTACCAACCACATGGAAGGGACATGAAAATTTATTTGTGGTTGTTGAAATGTTCAACAAAATGTACATTCTCATGCCTTGTAAAAATACCATCAAGGGAAAGGAAGTATAAAACTTGTTCTTTGAACAGGTCTAGGTGCGCTTTGGGATACCATGGAGCATTATCTCAGACATGGATACTTGATTTCTCAGTGCATTTTGGAATACATTGTGGGAGAAGATGGATACTAATTTGAAGAGGTCCACAACATTCCATATACATACATATTGGTAGATAGAAGTAGTCAATATGAATTTTGTGCAACTTTTGAGGGGTTACAATCAAAAGCATCTAAAGATCTCGGATAAAAAATTGATCTATATACAACAATCTTATAACATAGTAAACACTTCTATTGGTAAGTCATCTTTTGAAACTTGTTTTGGGTGTTTTCCACCTTCACCCTTAGATGTTGTATATGGAAACTAAGGAGGAGTGAGGGAGGACCTCATAGGAGATGCAGAAAGAAGAAAAATTTGTTGAGAATATCATACGAATCCATTTGCAAGTACAAGAGACACTTAATAAGTCACAAGAAAAGTTCAAGGCTAGGCATGAACAACACATAACAGAGAGAACATTTAGAGTGGGAGATAGAGTATGGTTAAAAATGAATAAGGAAAGGCTACATGGTCCTAGTAAAAAGATCAAGGATCTATGGTATGGTCCTTTTGAGGTATTAGAAAAGGTGGGAGATAATTCCTAGAGACTCAGTATACCCCCATACTAGTGTATTTACTTAGTAGTGATTGTGGAGAATCTAAAAAGTTATGAGCCTTCCATGTTGGATCAGGAGGAGAAGTAGGCCCTACCTTCATAAAGAACTTAGCACCATATGCTTAGGAAACGTTGGAAGAGGACACAATTTTGGAGAAGTGGTCCGGAGCTACAAGACAGGGGTAGAATGACCTTTGTTAGATTGGGTTGAAAAGATAACCTCTAGGAAAATCAAAGTAGAACTCGAGGGATAAGGTAGAGGATACATTTCCTCACCTCATTCAGTAAATGTTTTTGGGACCAAAATCCTCCCTAAATGGGGAGGTATGATCGAGATTGGATCATTATATTTTTTTCATCTATCTTGATCCTTTAAGAGTGGAAACAATTTGAGGAATCATCTTGTATGGCCATTTTAGTGCCAGGTGGTGGTTTAGAAAATTGGGGTATGGAACCTTCCAGATCCATTTTGAGGTATTAAATGATGTTTTTTAGGGTTTTGGTTTTCAAAACTCTTGCATGTCCCCTTGATGATGATCTACACTCTGATACATTTCCAACAATGTAGATTGTGTGTCAATTAGAGTTTGTATTCAAATTTTATGACTCCCACAAGTTGACCTATCATGTGGACCACCATAGTATGAGAGGATGCCATATTAGCCTCCATTACTCATGCATATGGGGATATCCACATATCTAATTTTAGGAAGATTCTATAAGTTCTAGTGGTGGCAAGATTTTCCAATGGGGGATGTCATATCAGCTTATAATTTGAATAGTAATCATGATACACCTTTAATGTTTATTTAAATTTTACCATTCATTCTCATTGTACAACCTTTATCTTGAGCAACAATGTTTTCAATTTAATAATTTGATAATGTTTTTTTATGATATATATATATTTCTTTATTTATTGCTATATTTTTTAATTTTTTATATATTAAATATATTATGTATTGAAAATATTATATTAATATTGTTGTAATTCTATTAAAATTATATAATATTTATTTTTCTCCATATAAATATATATTTAATATTTTTGAGAAAATTCATTGTGTATTTATCTTTATTTCAAAAATGGTATTCCGGGAAAAATATGTTTTTCAGATTAGATACTCATTTAAGAATTCAACATATCACTTGTCAAAATTGAATCTAGGTGAGAAAATATACTAAAACTACACCTAATTAACAATTAATATTTAATATAATTAGATACAAAATATAATAATTTTATATTTGATATGATTATATGTAAAATATAATATTTTTGATTTACATCTTTTTCACCTCAAATATAAATATTTAATTAAATGTGTTAAATATGGATTATGATAATTATTTTATTATCTACTGTTTTCAAATATAAATATTTAATTAAATGTATTAAATATAGATTATGATAATTATTTTATTATCTACTGTTTTCTTAATTGTTGAGGAAAGTAAGTACATTCTTACATAATTTTCATGTTTTATTTTTTATTTATTTTCACATCTTAAAGTTTAGTTTAAGATGTTGAACTATCTCTTAGTGGCATATGTTGAGTTTTATGTTTTAAATGTAATTTATTTTTATTTATTATTATTTATTTTTTTATATTTGCATTTTGTTGTGTGCATAAAATTATTAGTTTGTAAAATGATTATGAATACAATGATTATGAATACATGTTTGGTCACCTTTCCAAAAAAATAAGTTTTTGTATCTTTCAAAAAAATAAATATTAATAAATAATAGTATAAATTATAATTATAATTAAAAATAATATATATATATATTAACAATTAAAAAAGATTTAAAACATATATATATAATTTTTTAAAATGGTTTTTAATTAATGATGACTATGATGATGGAGTGATACCAAATTGATTTATGATCTTAAGAGGGTAAGGGAATACTTGCAAATATTTAGAATTTTGTTTTTTCTATTGGTCTATCAAACCTTAAGAGGGTAAGAGATTATTTGCAATTATTCATAATTTTGTTTTTGTGTTGGAAAAACATTAGGAGAAGCTTTCTAAGATGACCATAGTTTTGTTGAGTTAAAAGGTTAGGAAGGTTGGTACACAAATATTTTGAAATTGAGATCTAATGTAGGTATAGGATGAACAATTTAAGAGAAAGTGTTTTTCATATTCAACCTTCTTACTCTTTCATCCATTCATCCCATGGAGTTTTAGGAATTGACCAACTCCAAGTTTCACTATAGAGTCACTTGTCAAGACACAGAGATAATTTTGATCTTCTAGATTATGGTTGATTACATCCTTATAATACCTTGATTTTATTTTTCCTCCAAGTCTTTATGACACCACATTTTCTCCTTAAATTTTGATTTGATGATATTTTTAATAGTATCCTTATTCTGCAAAATGGTGTCTTCCATGATCCCTCAATAACTTAGCCAGGGTATCTAGATCCACACTTATGATTAGGTACTTAATGTACAAGACCAACATAAATAACACTGATGACAAAAGTCTCGCCAAAATTGCTTAAGAGTCTAACCAAAATCACCAAATACTCACCTGACAAAATGTTTCCAAGCCTTGGCTAAATCATTGAGGAATAGAAGAAGAAGTCATTTTGTAGAATACTAAGGAGAATCTATGGTGTGATAAATAATTAGAGCATAAAATAAAATTAAGATATTATAAGGAGGTGGTAAATGTAACCTTGAAGATAAAAAATGTCTCTTTATTTTGACTAGCTAAAGAAAAGAATCAATATTGAAAAAATAAGAGCTAATTCTCATGAGTTACATAGTGGAGCTAGTTGGGCAATCCCAAAACACATGTCAACTTCTTGACACCAAAAGGGTTGAAAACACTTTATTATAGAGTGCCCTCACTATACCTAAATTAGATCTCAATTTCAAAATATTTGGAATTCTTCTCTTAATACTTTGAAAGCATCAAAATAGAATTTTAAAGAAATCCAAGTAATCTTTTATTTTTCTTAAGGTTATTTAAACCACTTTTAATCTCAGTGGAAATTAACCACCATCATCAACATATAAATTGAATATAAAAATATTTAAGCACAAATGTAAGTATGTTAATTTATTTTATTATAAATTTTGTAATTATTGTATTTATTTTTATAATTTATTATTATTATTATTATTATCCTAGATGTTTTAAATTTTAAATTTTTAAATTTATTTAATTTATTTATTTTCAACCTAGTTTTAGTTTATAACTTGTCTTCATTTTTTTAGTTTAGATATGATACAACTACCATTCAGACACGACTCACTATTCTTTGTGTACCAAATCAATGAAAGCTATGTGTATATATAAACCAGGACAGAGGTTTGGATGAATATATAATACTGATCACAGAAATTGGAATCCATTGATTTTTTGTATTTTAACCCAGTTTTTGTTTTGAGAGATGGAAAAAGCGTCCATAGTGGGAGATGCCATCAGCTACATATAGGACTTGCAGAAAGAAGAGAAAGACATACGAGCTGAAATCGAGGGCCTTCGATCTAACGTAAGCCTCTAGAATGATTCCAAGGCTCTCGAGAGACGAAATGCAGTCATACGAAGATGAGAACGGCTAGTATGATTCTAAGGCTCTTGAGAGACGAAATGCAGTCATACTCCTAACAAAGCTCATGTTTTCAGGCTCTTTTAACTTTCAGAATCTTGTGTACCAATTAATATGTTTGGTATATATGTCCAGGTTAACGTGAGCAAGGTTAAGGACAAAACATTTCATATCATAATTTACTGCAAGAAGAATCTGGGAGTGGTTGTAAGATTGATGCGAGCCCTCGAATCCATTCAACTTGATTTTCATAATGCCAACCTTACTTCCCTCGACGACCATATGCTCAAAAGAGGCACAATAAAGGTATATCCTGTCAACAATGAAATTTCATTGAAATTTATTCGAATAGTATGGGACGATTTCATATTCCAAATCTCGTATGATTTTTTTGTGGGGGCGGCTTTCACATTTACAGATTGAAGTGCCGAAAAAATGATCGAGAGAGCATTTTACAATGCATATATTTTAACACAATTAAAGGGTTTCCCCGATTCTGCAGATGAAGAAGCCAATGAAAGCAGATGCACTTAAAGGAGCTATTTTAGAAGATGCTTCCAAGTATGGGTTTAGGACAACTTGATCGTACACGAGAGGACTTGTTTTCTTTGCTCTCTACTCATGGTTATCTAAAGCTTAACGTGCTTTTTCCAAGGATATTAACCTCTTTTATGAGGGTTCTTGTAGGATGTTATCCAATAATAATAAAACATATTCTTAACACTTTACTGTGTGGCAGGTTATTATTATTGTAATTGTGATGTGGAGAATTTTATATCAATATTGTGCTTTGTGATAGATTAATCCATTCATTATTGGCTTATATTATATTTTTTATTTTTTTAAGAATTTTTAGTATTAGACTTTTTCACGGAGTTTGTTATTAGAATTTTTTTTAGTTAATCCGATAGAAATAGAATGAATATGAAGTATCTTGAAAACAAAAAATATAAGGAGAATTAGGATTTAATGAGTTTGTGTATGTTATTTGGTTATATTTTTATTAACAAATTTGGTAGTTGATTTTTAAGTTGGATATAGTGGAAATCGCATTCAAACTTGTATTTCTAAAAGAGGTCTTATTCATTCAAAGAATTTTATCCCTTTTAATGTGTTTCTCCCTGCAATCATCATTACTCTTCATGATTTGTATGGCTTTTGGTGTGAGTTAGCAATATTTAGGTTATTTTATCTCTTTGTAAATATGGTAGAGTTTGCCTTATCTTTTTTCCTAGAAATTAAGAGAATAATAGTCCCAGCAAAAGTGTCCCCAAAATTTATTCCAAGTGGGTGAACCTATGAATACTTCTCCCACTCTTTAGTGAAATGTGGTCATTCTCCCTACCTAATTTCAAATCCCCATTGAGACTCTGGTCCATTATGATAAGGATAGAAGGGTAGGTGTACCCTCTCCATGGGTGGGAACCCCTTGTGGGTGTGTCTCCGACGATCCTTGATTAGTCATAAGTTACCTACTAGACATTTTATTATGAGCTTTTGGCACTAGCCTAGGGGTTATAGTAGTAACTAACCAAATTTCAACCTAGGCCTCACCTAAGTAATCCTGGCATGTTACTTCTTAAGTTGAATCCCTCAAAACTCATATAGGTCTTACGATTTATTTTATTTTATTTTTAACCATGGGAATCAATAAATTATAGGTTTGATCTAGGCTAGGCTCGAGATCAAGCCTACTGGCTACCATTATAACCCAAGAGTATATCCAACAGTCTGCATGCTAGATATTCCAATAACTTGTGATTTAGAAAGGGTTGAGGCTTCCCGAGGCATACTCCACCGAGGTGTCAACCTCTATCCTAGGGGTCATCTACCCTTCTAGCCTTATTAGAATGGGCCAACATGTCCACTTTCAAGGAATTGAACTCGGGTGGGAAGGATACAAACATGCTACCCAATCACGTGAGTTATGAACTCGTGACTAGGCCTTTGGATTTTATCATGAATTAAAAGCAATTGTAATGAAATGTGGTGTCTTTCATGCCATATGTTTTTCAAAAAATATTAATGGCATTTAATGTGTTAAATTTTCATTTAATTAAATGTTTGTCCTTGCAAATTTCAAGAAGCTTTAACTAGTGACTTTTTCCCCCAACACCTAATTTAGTGTTCAATGTATAATTTTTGAATGTTCAATGTATTATTTTTAAATGTATAATTTAAATGTTCAATGTATTATTTTTAAATGTTAACAAATTAAAATTTGAATTGCATGTTATACAACTTTGTGTTGCCAACAATTTATTTCTCCTATTTAGGTAAAATGAAAAACAAAAAATACCACTTTGAAGAGGAAACATCCATGGAGGAATCAATTATATTATTTTCATCTATCTAGATCCTTTTAGAGTGGGAAAATTGGAGGAATCCACTTGCAGTACCATTTTAGTGGTGGGTCCTAGTTTGGAGGGATGGGAAGAAAAACAAACACAAAAACAAAACTACATCTAGACCTGAACCCAAATAATCTCAAGAAGGTTGGGAAGAAAAAGAACCTTCTAGCCATAGATTCAAGAAATCCGATTGAAAGTATCTCGGATGTGGATGGAAATATTTTATGCACATCTGTGCAGAAGGAGGTGAATTTGAGTAGCCTTAATCACCGGGAAGAGAAGAAGTATACCAAGCTATTCGACATCAAGATTCAGGTCAAGAATACCAAGATTTATGCTCTTATCGACTCTAGTTCACAGGGTAATATCATAGCAGAAGATCTATTCAACAATCTTGGATTGGAGGTTCATGATAATCATATCCCCTATCCATTGGGTTGGGAAAACAAGGATGCAGAGATAAAGGTAATGAAACAATGTAAGATTAAATTTGTTGTAAGTGTTGATTTTATTGATGAAGTGGAATTGGATGTAGTACCCATTGATGTATGTAGAGTAGTGTTTGGAAGACCCTACATGTATATGAGTGATTCAATGTTCATGCTAAGAGCCAACCAATACTGATTGATCAAGGATGGGAAGTCCTAAATCATTAACACACATAAAAGAAAGTGAAATATCTCACTAGTACATGCCAACCAAGCCAAGAAGTTGATTAGTTCTAGTAAGAAATATTTTTTTCTTTTCTTAAGATAAAATTAGTTTGATGATGAGTCAATGAGAGTGAAGGTATCCCTAAAGGGGTGTGCAAAAGAGAAAAAACATGAGTTGGTGGAGTTTCTACATGAACACAGAGGATTGTTCAAGGACCCTAAAGGGATACTATCTAAGAGGGATGTCGAACATGAAATATAGTTATTTCCAGACTCCCCATTTCCAAATATTGGGTTGTATAAACAATCTGTTCTATAAGAAAATTAAGTGAAGAAGAAGTTGCAACACTTGTTGGAGTAGGGTGTGATTCGACCAAGTACCTCACCTTGTGGGCCACCCATCATAATTGTGCATAAGAAGGATGGGACTTGGAGAATTACTATCGATTGTAGAGAATTAAACAAGATTACACTGAAAAATTGATGCTCTCTACCAAGGATTGATGATCTGTTGGACTAGCTACAACATGCCAAGTACTTCACTAAGCTAGATTTGAAATCAATATATCACCAGGTATGAGTCAAAGAAGAAGATACCTCGAACACTTCCTTCAAGACAATGAAAGGTTTGTATGAGTGGTTGGTTGTGCCATTTGGTTTATGCAACACACCAACTTCAATTATGAGACTAATGAAAGATATTTTACACCCTTATCTAGATTTATTTGTTATTGTTTATTTGGATGATCTATTGGTTTATAGCGCTACCTAGGAGAAGCACACATCACATATTTCTTAGGTGTTACAGACTTTGAAAAATCACCAGTTGTTGGAAAATCTCAAGAAATATGAGTTTGCACAAGAGTGTTTGGTGTATTTGTGGCATACGATTGGTGGAGGGGAGATCAAGATAAATCCCGAAAAGATGGAGGCCATCATGAAATGGATAGTTCCTACAAATTTCACTGAAGTTAGGACGTTTTTGGGGGAAACACGATACTTTCAGGAGTTTATAGCTTCATTTTCAGTGGTAGTTGCACCACTCTATGTTGTAACAACTAGTGGAAAGATTTTCCAGTGGGCGAAGAATCAACAAAGGGCCTTTGATGAGATGAAAATAAATATCAGTCAAGCACCAGTGCTCACGCTAATAAACTTGAAAAATCCCTTCAAAGTGGAGACAAATCCAATTGGGCATTCCATGGGAGTAGTTTTGATGCGAGGAGGTAGGATGGTATGCTATCATTTTGAAGTATTTCAAGGAGCAGTTCTCAAATACCCTACCTATGAAAAGGATATTTGCGCCTTGGTACAAATTGTCAAAAAGTGGAAGCACTATCTAATGGGGAAGGAGAACACCATCTACAAATAACACCGACCACTACAAGATTTGCAGGCTCATAGTAATCTACAAAAAACCATGCATTACAAGTGGATGGTGTTTCTACAACAATATCATTTGGTCATAAAGTATAAAAAGGGTAGCACAAATAAGTTGGAAGACATGCTTTCATAGCCACCCACATCCAAGATTCCAAATTTCGAAACTCTGATGCACATGGATCCTTTTACCCATGATGCATACAAAGAGGAATACATAGAAGATGAGGAATTCAAGGAGGTGTTTTAGTTGCTACAAGGGAAAATTCATATAGAATAAGGTGACAAGAACGCTGACTGTAATTTCTATAATGGTTTACTCTACAAGATTGACAATCTCTTTTTCCCTAAAGGTGAATGAATGTATCTTATCAAAGAGGCTCACACTTCTAAGGTTGAAGACATTTTAGTGTTGGTAAAACAGTTTCCAAATTACAAAGGTATGTGTACTGGTCCATAATGCAAGAAGATGTAGCACGATATATTAGAGGATGGATACTTTGTTGTACTAGAAATCCCAGTAAAAGGAAGCAAGGTTTATACCATCCATTAAATGTACCCACTCAACCTTGGGAAAGCATTTCCATAGATTTTGTGGGAGGCTTACCAACCACATGGAAGGGACATGACAATTTATTTGTGGTTGTTGAAATGTTCAACAAAATGTACATTCTCATGCCTTGTAAAAATACCATCAAGGGACAGGAAGTAGCAAACTTGTTCTTTGAACAAGTCTAGGTGCACTTTGGGATACCATGGAGCATTATCTCAGACATGGATACTTGATTTCTCAGTGAAATTTGGAATACATTGCGGGAGAAGATGGATACTAAGTTGAAGAGGTCCACATCATTCCATCTACATACATATTGGTAGATAGAAGTAGTCAATATGACTTTGGTGCAACTTTTGAGGGGTTACAATCAAAAGCATCTGAAGATTTGGGATGAAAAATTGATCTATATACAACACTCTTATGAAAAAGTAGTCCACACTTATACTGGAAAGTCATGTTTTTAAACTTGTTTTTGGTATTTTCCACCTTCACCCTTAGATTTTGTATATGGAAAATAAGGAGGAGTGAGGGAGGACCTCATAGGAGATGCAAAAATAATAAAAATTTGTTGAGAATATCAAACGAATCCATTTGCAAGTACAAGAGACACTTAATAAGTCACAATAAAAGTTCAAGGCTAGGCATGACCAACACATAAAAGAGAGAACATTTAGAGTGGGAGATAGAGTATGATTAAAAATGAATAAGGAAAGACTACATGGTCCTGTTAAGAAGATCAAGCATCTACGATATGGTCCTTTTGAGCTATTAGAAAAGGTGGGAGATAATTCATAGAGACTCAGTATACCCTCATACTTGTGTATTTACTTAGTAGTGATTGTGGAGAATCTAAAAATTTATGAGCCTTCCATGTTGGATTAGAAGGAGAAGTAGGCCCTACCTTCCATAAAGAACTTAGCACCATATGCTTAGGAAAAGTTGGAAGAGGACACAATTTTGGAGAAGTGGTCCAGAGCTACAAGACAGTGGTAGAATGACCTTTGTTAGATTGGGTTGAAAGGACAACTTCTAGGAAAATCAAAGTAGAACTCAAGGGAGAAGGTAGAGGAGACATTTCCTCACCTCATTCAGTAAATGTTTTTGGGACCAAAATCCTCCCTAAATGGGGAGGTATGATCGAGATTGGATCATTATATTTTTTTCATCTATCTTGATCCTTTAAGAGTGGAAACAATTTGAGGAATCATCTTGTATGGTCATTTTAGTGGCAGGTCTCGGTTTGGAAAATTGGGGTCTAGAACCTTCCGGATCCATTTTGAGGTATTAAATGACGTTTTATAGGGTTTTGGTTTTCAAAACTCATGCATGCCCCCTCGATGATGATCTACACTCTGATACATTTCCAACAATGTAGATTCTGTGTCAATTAGAGTTTGTATGCAAATTTTATGACTCGAGTTTGTATGCAAATTTTATGACTCCCACAAGTATACCTATCATGTGGACCACCATGGTATGAGAGGATTCCATATCAACCTCCATTACTCATGCATATGGGGATATCCACATATCTAATTTCAAGAAGATTCTATAAGTTCTAATGGTGGCAAGATTTTCCAGTGGGGGATTCCATATCAGCTTATAATTTGAATAGTAATCATGATACAGCTTTAATTTTTATAATGATACAACTTTTAGCTTATGTAGTCATATTGATAAAACTATATTTTCCACCAATGAGTTGAATTTAAATATCATTGAATCTGGGGAATATTATCAATTTATTTAAATTTTACCATTCATTTCATTGTACAACCTTTATCTTGAACAACAATGTTTTCAATTTAATAATTTGATAATATACAACTTTTAGCTTATGTAGTCATATTGATAAAACTATATTTTCCACCAATGAGTTGAATTTAAATATCATTGAATCTGGGGAATATTATCACCTATTTAAATTCTTTTACCATTCATTTCATTGTACAACCTTTATCTTGAACAACAATGTTTCAATTAATAATTTGATAATATTTTCATGTAACTCATATATATATATACATATATATATATATATATATATATATATATATATAACAATCCAAATTTAAAATTTAGTGATTTAGAATTATGTAATGTTTATAATACATTTCATGCATATGATCATGATCATTATTTTATTTTTAGCAATGAGTTGAATTTATTCATGAATAGCAACTTCTCTAAATTTTTATAATTTCACTCAATTATATATATATATTTATTGATTGCTATATTTTTTTATTTTTATTAAAACAATTAAATTTAATAAATATTAATATATTAAAATTATAAAATCAAAAATATTTTTTTATTTTTTATATATTAAATATATTATGTATTGAAAATATTATATTAATACTGTTGTAATTCTATTTAACATATATAATAAATTTTTTTTTCATATAAATATATATTTAATATTTTTGTTTTAATATTTTTGGGAAAAATCATTGTGTACTTATCCTTATTTTAAGGATGCTTTTTAAATTAGATATTCATTTAAGCATTCAACATATCACTTACCAGAAATTGAATCTATTTGAAAAAAAATACTAAAACTACACCTAATTAACAATTAATATTTAATATAATTAAATACAAAATATAATAATTTTATATTTAATATGATTAAATATAAAATATAATATTTTTTATTTACATCTTTTTCACCTCAAATATAAATATTTAATTAAATGTGTTAAATATGGAATATGATAATTATTTTATTATCTATTATTTTCTTAATTGTTAAGGAAAGTATGTACATTCTTACATAATTTTCATGTTTTAGTTTTTATTTATTTTCAAATCTTAAAGTTTAGTTTAAGATGTTGAACTATGTGTTA
>SNQJ01S0232588.1:8175-22280 GCA_010110895.2 Picea sitchensis | reverse complement strand
CGCCAAGTCTACCAAGTGGGCATCCCCTAACAACTGGGGATCAACAGGTAGGGTCCTCCCCTAAAAAGGGAACCCGATCAAGAAATAGACATCTTCCATTGCAGAGAATGTCAGTTGCTCCCCTTGAACAATGAAGCACTGCAACTCAGTGCTCCACATGGAAATCAAAAAATGCAGCAGGTACTCTTGTGCGCATAGCAGTGGGAAGTCGAAGAACTTTAGCAACCTACAAGCTACCAAAGGTCCTCGAACTCTCGGCTCATATCTCACCGCCTCCCTGAGGCATGCCCAGTTCCTCTCCCTCCAGTGGACTGGAATCCTAGACTGATCGCCTGCATTCACACACAACATTTGATCAACCATCACTATTCAGAATCCAAAAACTTCCAAAAAATACAAGTTTTTCCAAACCCCCCATCTTTACCTTATGTGCGCGGCTATCACCCCCATAGGCGCTCACATATGCGTGCATGTTCTTTTCACAATTGCGCATCCATGCGCATATTTCATACCCACAGGCATGCATTCATGCACACCTGTTTGCTACACAACGATGCACTGGTGCGCAACTATCGGAGACACATCTGTGCTTAGTGCGCAGCGGCAGTTCGAATAGGTGCACATCCAATGCACACCTATTTTCCTCACTCACGCGACCCCATGCACGACTATCCTCATTACATCCACGCACCTCAGCGTGGGTATCCCTCGATCACCCACGTACATGGAGGCCCACCCTCACAAAATCCCCTAGTACGACCATCCGTACGAACCTACCCAGAAAAGAAACCCTAGCTACTATACAGGAGGATGAGACCACTAACTTGGCTCTCGAAAATCCTGGATCGACTGGCTCGAACTCCAGGAATCTCCAAATCTCCTCTAAAAACATCTCATCAACTCACTTTGGCAGCAGGTACAAATGAGATGGCATTGTGGGCCCTATAGCTATATATAGTCCCTTTTGCCAAACTTTCATGCTCAATTACAAGAGCTCAGAGCATCTGTTTTCTGATCTGTCTTCAGCCACGGGCTCAAGATCCCACCACATACACCGTCACATTCCATGGGTCAACATCCATCCTAAGCCTCAGGGGATCCTTTTTCTCACATCACGCCGAGGTATGCATGCTCATGTTCAAAATTATCAAATAACTGTTATATGTTCTGTATCTTCGGATATTGTTCATGTCATGTATTTGGTTTTCATGTGTGCAGGTACTCGGTCACCACAAATAAACACAACCCCTTCAGGTATACGATCGACACTGGCATCTAGTCATTCCCTCTGACTACCAATTTTATCTCCCAGTCACACCCTCTAACATTTTCCTATAGGATCCTCACATCCAGCTCTGCAATATTGTCACCTCCGCTGCATTTCAAGTATTTTCACCTGGTAGCACTCTCCCCCACATGATGTTTCTCATTCATATTCCCCTTTGGCACTTCGACACTCATGCTTCTTTCACCCCCTATGGATGGGAGTCTTGATAGTCTTACACATGTTCAAGAATCAACCACATACTCCTTCTCCTCATTTTGCTAGTTTTCCCAATGGACTCCCAAGATATCTCCTCACGGTTCTCATTTGACTGTGCCTCCACAGTATCATTAAACCTCCATTTCATCCATAATCAGTTTTCCCATCTACAGATTTCCCTCCATTCATTTACCTCATACAGAAACCCACCTATGGGGCCCCCCTCCCTCCACCAGTTCTCCACGCAATTTGCGTCCTCACAGGCCAAGCCATCTTACACTGGGGAACCCATTTCTGTATGTGCACACTTATCCCAAATTATTCTTTATTCATTTGGTAATTTTACAAAGCCTTTGTTTCCAGCATTTACATATCTTTTTGTTGTCGTCTTTAGTGACCTTCTTTTTTGGCAAAGCAACCCCTATCGCCCTTGGTTGGGGCATTCGTTACCTTCTACTCTTGTTGACATCGTCCATAAACCCCAAGCATCCCACAATCCATGTACCTCTGATCTCTGAGTTTGTCCACTTTGTCATGCCTCTGGCACACTTTAACACACGTCTAGTCATCCCCCTGATGCTAGATCCAGTTTCAAGGTTGTTGCCTCTCATACTTTACATATATCCCCAACTAAGGGAAGTCTCAAGTCTCACCGTATCTTGACTTCGTCCATGTACCTCATCAGTTCATGATCTCACTCCAGTGAATTTCATGAATCCCTTTTCTTCTTGGAGTCGCGTCTCCCTCTCTGTCGACATCAGCACAGTTCCCAGAAGAGCGACAATATCTTGACTCTCATTACCTTTGCAATGAGGAGTCTCGGATGGCACAGGGAGAATCATCATTGCTCCTTGCTGTCATTGACCCCCGTGACATTCGACTTCAACACAATCTCATGTTACGATGGGTCTTACTTTGCGACTATTTCAGTTTTTTTATACTAGCCTAAGACCTCTGAAATTCACTAGGCCATCAATGCCTACAGGTCATCGACACTTATTAATAGGTGTCATCGCCTCTTTTCAGAGTATGTTCACCATTAGAATTGTCATCTGCCATTATCAAACCACCCCAGAGGGTGCTGCAGTTATCTACATCAACATACAACTTCAGTTACTGTCTTACACATTTGAGTTACATGACACGAGCATGGGGCATGCCCGCC
Organism: Picea sitchensis; assembly: GCA_010110895.2. Lineage (NCBI taxonomy): Eukaryota > Viridiplantae > Streptophyta > Pinopsida > Pinales > Pinaceae > Picea > Picea sitchensis. Next base: position 19,632 of record SNQJ01S0232588.1, on the reverse strand, counting down.
TCGTTTGTATACAATTTTTATTTTTCCCACGCCTAGAGAAAGGTTTGGGTCCCACAGTTTCCCCTTTCTCTCCAAGGGGTCACTCTTGTAATTCCTCTCAACACTCCTTATTACAATGGTACTCTCAGTAGAAGAAACATTGATGTATTTCGGCTATACGTATGCTCCTAACCTCACACATTAGGGGGCATCTGTTATCACTGAAATTTCGTTCGCAAATGGTCAGAGGAATCCAACATCTCCAAACACCTATTAGTTCATTCATGGCCCAAAAAATGCATTTCCAAAGGGCACAAACTATACAACTGGTTATAAAATTGACATGTGCAGAAACAATATAGGAATTGCACGCACGTGCATAGGACAAAAAAGACAAAAGAGTGCACATGTGCTCGATGCATGACTGTGTACGAAAAAATACGCACACTCCTGTGAACGACACATTTATGGTTCTTGTTATCCCCTCACCCACTTTTGGTTCATCTCCCAAGCTGATTTGACCCTCAAATCCGAGTTGGATCTGAATGGGGGGCTAGTCAAAGACATAAGGTTGCCCTAAAGGGCCCCTTGTTCACACTAAAGACTAGTTGGATATTTGCTATAAAAATAGGCCATGGGTGCACTATGAATTCAATAATCTCATTGTATTGTTATGTTGCCTATATTATCCTAAGAGGAACCTCTTTCCTTCTTGGAGCATACTAGCATCATCCCATTAAGCTATTCACCTCACCTCTTGAGGGAATAAGCTTGGATTTTTTCACCATTTCCTTTCTAGTTTTCCATTTGTAAGAAGAGATCTCACATAGGGGACTCAATATCCCTCCCTTGGAGGAAGAGGGGATCCATAAGTCCCCCTTTTTCCTTGGTATTTTTCCACTAATACAATCTATCCATCGATGGCATGAATATTGGTCAATTGTTTGATTAATTTTGGTTCTAATTTCCTTATGCATTGTAGTTTTGTTTCTTTAGTTATTACTAGCTTAGTTGTTTGTTTATTTCATGTGATTGAGTCATTTGACTCATACACTAACTTTTGTCCTGTTCAACTGACCCATCTGGACTTGTAGGTGTCCCTCTTTTGCTCATTCAAGTGGCGAAAAGGATACACCAATGCTTGTACTATTTTATGTAATTTCAAAATGGTGGTTGTAAATGGTTGTTAAATTTTCATATCCAAAATTATAAAATGAAGAAAAAAAAAACATAATTGGTGAATTATAGATACCGATAATAAAATGACACATCCACAAGAAAAATGTTGAAACACAACATTTACATATCATTATTTGTTCCCATGACCATGATTATATTCCTTGGTTGACATTATAACATTTTTGTTCTCAATAATATGTTTTGATCTCGGATCATGTCTCAATATGAACCACCAATCCCCATCCATTACATCTGGGTAAAAACACACTTGGTTACAATGTTTTTGGAAAACATAAGGCTCCTTAGTTTCAACCCACATTTTTTTAGAGTTAATACATATTATCCCACTATCACGATATTCCTTTACATTTATCCGGTCGAAGGTATCCCACTACTTGCAACTAAAAATAAGACATTGAAAATATGAGAAGTCCAATTGCATCATCTCTTGTATCTTTCCAATGTAACCTAAATTCTCCTCTATTAGGTTGTCATCATAGTGGCTAGCACAAATAGATTGGTTGAACTCGACCTCCACTCTACAATCTTGTGTGGTGTGTCCATAATCACCATCCTCGGTGTAAACAATATGTCCATATTCCCACATAGATGGGAACATATGCACCTGCAAAACTGTGAACAAATTACAGTGTCATATTTCTAAGAACCCAAGAATTAATAAAAACATAATACATGTTACAATTCAAATGTGCAATATCATAAATTGAACGTGGTACTCATATAGGTTATTACAGATTTGTTGCACTCGATACCTATGTTTAGTGCATCTAGATCTTATCCACGTGGGTTACGACCTAACACGACATATTTCTCTTCTATCTGGTTAGCCACCCAACTGGGGATATATTTTTGGCATATTTTATTTTAAATGATAAGGATAAAATATGCTTCTACCATTCAACCATCTAAATGCTTTCCTGTCACTATCCCATTTCCTTCTTTTCTCTTCATACAATGTGACCCATGGTCGCATTTCCTCCACGTTGTAAATATTGAATTTATTGATGGCATCAATTTCCAAATTTTTTGATGTATACAAGAATTCAAAATGAATAACATGAGATAAATCAACTTGAGTGTAAAAAATTGCTCTGTATAAAATTAACAAAATATAAGTGAGTTACTCTTTATCATGCACATTTTTATGTTTGTTTGGATTAGGTCCCCTTTCATTTTGTCCTCATCCTATTGGTCGTCCGAAACCATTTTCCCTGGTGTGTCATAAATTTCCTTGATATACTCACTCACATAGTAGAATTACTAGTATATACTATGTATGCCTCCACCATAGATCCCTCATGTTTTTCCCTTTTCCAAACAAACCCCTTCAATTTTTTCAATTACCTATCTAATAAGAACATCCAACAACATGATAACACCCCAACTAATTCAACCTCATAAGGAAGGTGAATTAGAATATGGACTTCTAAGTCCATAAAACTCGGGGGAAGTTCCTTCTCAAACATAGAAACAATCAATGTTATCTCTCGATGCCATCATGGAATGATAGCCATATGAATCTCCTTTGATGTGATCCAATGCACAAATGCATATAATTTTGATATGGAACATTGCAGGTCTTGGGTGAAGTCATTGTTCACACAACCATGCATGAGCAAAGGATACTGGCACTACAAAATAGACACACACACACACACATAATTAATTTCCATAAATTGTGAATGCATAATATATTTTTACCAACACTATAGAAGAAGAATAATGTATTTGATAATATTAATAACACAATGAATTTAGTATGTTCAAACATTATACCAAACATTTAGTAGAAGCATGGAAGTTTTTTTTCCCAATAATAAACATGCAACCAACCACTTTATAAAACAAATGTCGAATCAAGCAATACATTTACATTAGTTCCATTGAAAATCCAAAAATACAATTGCTCAATCATCATTTTCTTATGCCCCAAGGGGTGTTTTCATAAAATAGATCCAATTTAGAGAGTAATGCCATCGACCAAGGTTGGTTGCTGGAAGATGGCATGTTATAATTGGTAGGGTAAAGTAGTTTTCTATTTTCATCAAACATTTGCTTGCGGTATCTTTCTCCTGATAAGAGATTTTGGAATTTTGGGACTACTAAAGTATCTTACGCATCCAAACTCGATCATGAATCATGATTCTACAAAATTCAATAAACAATTATTCAACTGCATGTGCATACATAACATAAATTTAATAAGACAAATAAATTATAAATAAAATCTAGAATTATTGCAATCAACGGGGGAGAACTTGAAGGACTTGCAACAATATGGAATGAGATGGAATATGAAGAATTGGCCATTTGATATTATATTTTTTTTTCCTGCATTTGAGCCAAAACCATCATGTTGGGAAGCATAGAACACTCTATCTTCAAACATAATTTCAAACACCTCAAGAGTGTTATACAAACTGTATAACACATTGATTAATGCAAGTTAGAAAATGTAGAGCCCTCGTTTACCATCATTGCATCGAAATATACAACAAAAAAATGAATTAGTGTGTTTTACATATACATTGTATCGGTCTTCTATGTATTGTATAGAGTATCAGAAAAGTAAGTTATGAAAAAAAATAGTGCACAAGTTTATCATCAATGCGTCGAAATATACAACGAAAAAATGAGTGGGAATTTCCTTTTTTGTAAATGTATGTGTTTATAAATGAAAACCATATTCATTCTTTCATTCTTTTGCTAAAATTTAGAGGGGATATTTGTGTAAGATAGATTTATCAGGAAAGACTTCAGAGTGGGTGGATTTTTTTGACAAGTCAAATTTGAAAGGAATCAACGTAGGTCACATACAAATCTGTAGAGGAGAAATTTCAGGTATATGATTTCATTCTATTGATCATCTTAATCTTCCCCCTATCTGATTCAAGCAATATTCAGTGCATTCCCAAAAAAATAAAAGAGTTTCGTAGTTACCTTTAGTATCGAAAGCCCTAATTTCCTTACTATTTTTCTTTCTTTCCCTCTCTATATTTCACAATGAGAATTTTTTTTAAGAAATATATTTTTATAGGGTTTCTTTACTTATATATGGGGTGTTTTCTATCCATTGCAATGGAACCACTCATTGCATTTGATCACAAACCAATTTGTCACTCTCATTTTTTTTTTAAATACATTTCCCAGTTCGTGGCGTGCATTGTACTGTGACATAGAATTATTTAAAAAAATACCCTTGCATTTGGCGGTGTCCATTGTACAAAGATAATTATTGGGGCACATTATCATATAAATGATATTATTTTTTATATGGAATTTGTCATGTTTTAAATTAGTTCATGGGTCGATGGTGCGTAATAAACGATAGCTAGCTAATGGTGATTTTATTAATTTATAAAACATCGACTGAATACAACAATTTGTAAAACATTTTTTATTTCGTAATGACACTATTATCATGTACCGATCTGTATACATATGGTTGATGCATTGGTGCGTACTCATTTACTATACACATTGGTATCTTATTTTGTAGAACAATTATGTAATTTTTATATCTGATGATTCCTAGCTTTTATTTTTTCAGGGAGATTATGAAAATCTAATGTATAAACGAGGGGAAAACCAATACATGCTGGTAGGGTTGTCCCAAAAAGTGTAGAAGGAGATGGTAAAATAAATGAGCATAACTGCATCGCAAGATGATACATCCCAACAACAATGTGCATTAGAAGTATGTAGTCATACATTTATTCTTTTATGTACATCAAATTTAATTATTGCATGAAATACTAATTTTCAATTTTTTTATTGTAGAAAAGAAAAAAAAAGTATAACCCATTCAACACATAAGACAAGACGATAACAAATAAAATGGTTGATCGCAAACTTTGTGAGAACTTACATTTTCAGCCTTACTTAAAATTTCATGTTTGTATGATCTTTACATTTAAATAATTAATTTACACTTGTGTATGGATGTCTTCTAATAGGTTCTAACATACAAAGAGGATCCAACCAATAAATCGATATTCATTGGGTTAAGTATGGGTTGTGACTGGTTAATTGGGTTTATCCCGAATGGTTTGTGCTGAGGGGTGTTTTATTCCCCACCCAAGTTCGAATCCCGCAAGTGACATGTTGAGCTCTTAAATGAGCAAGCTATCAAAAAAGACTCGACTTTCTACAAAATTTGGTTTACCTCGGGTACCATCCTCCAAATGAGGGGAAGTGCTCCGTTGGTTTCCCAAGGTTCTATTCCAAAGTTAAAAAACAAAAAAAAGTATGGTTTGTGACTATATGTTGAAGTATCAAGGTTTAATTGAACAATTTGTAAGTAGCTATGTTGTTTAACTTCTCTTATTTTATAATTAATGGAACACCAAGGAACCTTTATATTAATAATATCGACTATGTTTTGTCATTACGTATTAAACATGTAGGGAAAAAAGTATGGTATGCATCCAACATAAGAGATTTTGAGAGAATGCATGAATCATGGCTTCGAGAAATTGTCTATTGTTTAGGAAAGACTTGCTGCTATGGTATGTTTTTTATTTACACAATCTATGTATATTCTACTATATATATATATATATATATATATATATATATATATATATATATAGATAGATGAATAGATAGATGAATGAATGGAAATAGATGAATGAATAATACTTATTACACTTTATTTCTATGTTTGTAGATGGAAGTAGTGGAACGTAAAATAGATAGATAGATAGATAGATATACTTATTACACTTTATTTCTATGTTTGTAGATGGAAGATGAAGAGGTGGAACATAAAAATCAAGCCGATCAAGAAAACATTAGATTAAATAACCAAAGTAGAATATCGCCTACAAATGATGAAGAAATGAGTCATGTACGCAACTTGAACGATGACATCAGTTCAAGTGATGAATGACAATCAATATAATTGAATGTTACTACAAGTTTTATGTTTTGGAATATTTGTCTATGAAAATCAAGGATTATGTTTATTGTACTCAAGATATTATCCCAATTACATGAAGACATGTTACCGATAAGAGTAAAAATTACATATCAATTTCTATTTGATTATTTTGGACCTTTACATTGTCCCATTTTGTATGACAATGGGTCTCTTATTCATATATAATAAAATGAGTTTCTTATTTTATTGCATTGTCGAATGTTGTCAAATGTTGCGTTGCTAAAGAATTAAAATGTGGATGATTTACATTGTTACAAATAACAAAGGTGTAATTCGTTGGATAACACATTAATGCAATCATTATATCAAACTGCAATAACAAAAATATAAAACAATATTATTATAAAAAATATTCGATTTTGAGATGATTAATTGGAAATTTGTGAAAATAAATAAATTAAAATGTATATATATATCAGTACACTATATTCTTATGAACTCACTAGGTGACGTGTGCCACAATATGGAAAGTGATGTTTTTTGAGGAGTCATACGCATCAATTCCCCTTAATTATATTAAAGCACCAGTGCAAAATATTGAGAAAAAACCTTGTTTTATAAATAAAATAACATATAATTATATTTATCAAATCAAAATTTTGTGGTGTGCATGTTTACAATAGGCACCGATGCTCTGAATATAATATACAAACCTATGATTTAAGTATAATATATGCACTGATTCTTAGTAAAAACAATGGCACCGACATCTCACCTCGAATATTTGAAATTTCACTACCCTTCGGTGCACAGGGTAACACATGCATTGGCACATATGAATTATACAAGCACCGGGGAACACACTAATTGAAAATAACCAGGGTGAACATAAACTCAAAAAGCATCGATGATTCATACACAAACATCATAAAATTGGTGCATAGAAATTAGAAGAGCATCGATGTTGCACACAACAAAAAAAGGTGAAACCAGTGTGTAATAATTATAAGCGCACCCGTGTTTTTTTTGTTTTATGTGTCTCATGGCCTGAAACCATGTGAATGGTATGAATAGAGTACGAGTTCATTTAACTAGGAATATCTTCCCTTTGAATCTTTAGATTCTGGATTTTGGCCCTGATAAATTTAAATCGAGAGGTTGCTTTGATAAACCTTCAAAACCCAATTGTAGAAGATATAGGCTATTGGATATTTCTTTCCTTTCTATCTATTAGTGGAATGCTCTAGGAGGAAAGCCCAAAATATGGAATTATCGAGGCAAATGATACCCAGAGTTTCCTTTTTGTAGAGTTCTTGGGCACAAGAACTCAGATGTGGAACCGTGAGGATGGAACCTTGATGTGGGAACCCATACCTATCAGAACCATTATCTAGTTTGTAGAGCTAAGTGATGATTTGGAGAAGCCCTATAAATGCCTTCAGAGTGAGAACCCAAAGTTAGGATAACTCTTTATGCGTTTAATCCTAGCAACAAAACCTTGTCGTGGAACCTTAACTTGTGTAGTGGAAGGCATGTACCACGTAGAAAGGACAGGTGTCCATATATGGTAAATTCTAGATGATGGGAAGAGTCACAAAGGGTATAGCACTTCTAGACTCGAAAGGAATAAGGACCACTGATTACGGTCTATCTAAGCCGTTAGATCCTTTGGGGAAAGTGTGTTCAAAAGGATTCATTCGAAAATTCCCATGGTAATCTTACGATTATGAAAAGGTTAGTCCGGCCAACTAAATGTCGTGCAACTTTAAGCCTGAAATGAATATGGGCCATTAGATTGGAAACATATTAGTCATTATATCTCTCAAGAAAGTGCACTTGGAAGGATCCATTCAGAAAGTTGAGGAGTGACTTTGCATTCTGAAGAGGTGTGTTCGATCATGTTAAATATTGTGTAGTTTAGGAACCCATGGTGATCTACACGGTTGGTCAGAACAATCGCCCATTGTTCGATCTATCGGACGAGCATGTTCCCTCAGGAGGGCTAGGTGTGGAAAATAATGCCATGTTAGTTGGGTGATAGATGGATACCCATCATTGGGTACATGTCAGTAAGGGGAAAACAAGTAAGATATTTCCATGTGGAAGTCAGGTACAGGTGGAATCCACAATTTCCAATGGTAAAGGTCGAGAGGGATCAACCAAATGCTAAGGATGAATCTTAATCGTCCATCGAGCATTAATATTTGATCCTTAGAGTCCATTGGAGATCAGCGGTCAAGATGGCATGTTCGGAAGACCTCTCGTGGGATGAAGTTTGCAGGAAGTGGATCATCCAAAAGTGTTGTGAGCGATGGGTTTCAGAAAGATCTTGTAGTAGGGTGATTGTATCTTCTCAAAGAGGTGAGTCAGACAAGGTAAGTCTGATAGCCTTGCAGGATGTGAACTTTGGAAAGAATCCATGAGTAGGCTAAGCTCACAACCCAATGGTGTGATTCTTATAGGCTTGTAGGAGATCGCTTTCGGGATGGTTTTCCCAAAAGCTGGAGTCCGATGGAGGCAGTCTGACAGTGTTATAGGATTTGGACTTTGGGAAAGTCAATATGTTTTCCAATTAGTTTGTTATGAAGGGAATTCTCCGATGGGGCATTCCTGATAGTCTTGCGACCTTTATATAATAGAAAATATAGAGAATGGTAAGATTTGAGAACTTGATAGTGATGTGGGATTTGAAAGCCCGAAGGTATGTGCTCAAAGGTTTAATAATATATCTACATCAGTTGGACGTGCAGAGAAGAACCACTTGGATAAGATGATGTCACTTGTGAGTGATGCCTTAGAATCTTTAAAAGCCCATATATTTCTAACTGGAGCTCGAATTTGGGCATGGTTACAATCTTTGGCTCTTGAGGAGCACAATCGGTATGCAATCTTAGAAATTTGGTGTTCCCCATTAGCCTAATGAGGGTTAGGGGGTTGGGTGTGTTACAACCTCCAATGCTTAGGTTGATGAAGAGACATTCCAATAGATCCTAGACACTGGATTTTCTCACAACAAGAATACCAAATTCTTGAAGTTGGTTGACATTTACTCACATATGAAGACTTTTGTATCCATGAAAGTGGAAATGAGAGGAACTTAATAGAATGAGGTTGTCAACAAATTGAACATGTTAGAGGAGATGTTGGACCATATAGATAAGAAATATGATAATCCAATCCTTGAAATTTGGGAGTCTAAGGCAAGGAGTGAGGATATGGAAGAGAAAGAAAAGATTAGAAAGATGAAATCTAAAGAGGAGAGAAACACCATGGAAGTAGTCCAGTCTGAAGATATTGTTAGAGCCATTTCAAGGGATGACACACTTCCTATTTTCATCGATGTTAATTGAGACTCTAATAATTAACCTTTGTGAATCCAAGTTTCCATTCAAACTCATGTTGTCTTTTGATATAATTAAGGTTGTGTTAGATTTAATCTTGGAATAAATAAGTCATGCTTTAAGTTTTTGTTGTTACCAACTCTTTAAAGAATCCTTGTATGGGAATGGTCACATCTCACAACAATTCTTAGACTACCTCTTTTGAAAGTTCGACAACTTTGTTTTCTTAGAAAATAGGTTGTGGAAGGGTTTGTATGTAACTTTTTTTTACATTATTAATATAATTTAGCTAAGTTGAATGAATAAATAAATATGGTAAACCTAAATATAAAGACTAATAGTTAAATAGAGAGAAATAATGTGCTCTACATCTTAGTGCGAAGGAGATTAAGGAGATATTTGGTGTGACATTCATGTATAATATTAATAAAATTAACATAGACCTATCTTATCCTAGGACGTGTTAAGTATGGAGAAACCAAAAAGTAATTGATGCACAGATCTTTTATACTTAAAATATTGATGTGAATATAACTTTACAATGAATTATTATATCAATATATTTCTTTTTTACTATGTTTTTTTTTTTTTAATATTTGTATTTTTTTTTTAATTTATTATAATTTTTTTAAAATTTAAATATATTAATGTTATGTTACTCTATTTTTTTAATTAATAAACTTTTTTTTTTTTAATAAAAATAGATACATTACATAAAGATGAAAAAAACATTTTTATTTATAAACAAGATAAAATATGTTTAATAATGTGTAAATATACACACTTTAATCATGCCACTTGAAAATCTAAATAAAAAGTGTAATTTGAATGTAGTACACCTAAATATAAAAACCTATCATTATAATTCATTTATAAATAGAATAAAAAATAATAGTTGTTAGGTATCCAAACATACAAATTTTTAATACTTTCAATCATGTCACTTAAAACCAAAATAAAAAAAATATAATATGAATGTAATAAATTTAAATATAAAAATTAGATAGAGATAAACAAGGTGCTCTACATCTTAGTGTGGGGGATATTTTTTGTATGCGTAATTATGTATATGTTGAAAATGAGGAGAAGAAACTTTTGCAAATTTGTGATGATCTTTTGAGCTTGTTTTCTATAGATAATATGTAGCATCTAGAATGGTGTATATGTCATTTTTGAAGTTAAGCACCATACTTTTCCATGTCAATCCCAAATATATGGTCAATCAAAAATAACATCACACATTTCAAGTGGTTTAACATCACATGGGACTTCATTCTACTATGGTTAGATTATGTATGAAACATGACATTTTTTTTTCACAATCATTTCTTTTTTTTGTTATATACATCCAAGACTGTAAAGTGTTGTTCTTCTTGATCTCATTATCAATGATAACGTGGACACGTTGGCTATTCACCAGGAACTTGGTTGAAACGACCATTCTCGTTCTTCTTCCTCATTTGGAATAATAACAAGAAATTGTCAGACTTGTTCTACTATTTTCACTCATTGAGTGATTAAGAAATGATTCAATATTGTGGGATGGATGATGAGGGTAAGTATTCACTACTTGGAAAACATATTGACTTTCCCAAAGTGGTCCCGAAGTTAAAGTATTTTAAGATACAAGGGAAAAGACACATGGTTCACACATTCATATCAAGTAACCGACATTATTAGTAAGTAAGCCAAGAAAACTCATACATACTAGTGTACATGTACAATAAATGCATGTGTAGCTAGTACATACAAGTCTCGTGCATGTACTAATAATAATAACTATCACCCTTATAGTAATTTATGTATGCATCCAATCCAATCAACAAGACTATTCATTTTATAAAAGATAATAAACCAATGAAATGTTCGTGAATTCCCTTAATTACAATAATTTAGCTCAACAATTTTATTCAGACAATTGTAGTTTAGTTAAGTAATGATGAATATACATATATACACATTTTCTTTTCAGAAGGAAAAACAATAAATTCCACCATAAGACGAATCTCCATACACTCTCAACTATTTCTATTCATCCTTCCTCCCTAACTTACT
>SNQJ01S0232587.1:0-14093 GCA_010110895.2 Picea sitchensis | reverse complement strand
TTAATGATATACTTTTTTGCAAGATGAAATTGATCTCCTCTAGGAGATGTTCTTGATTACTAACCATTCCATGGAGGTTACCATGGAAATGTTGTTCTTGTATCTTGTTCCGGGAAGGTCACAGGTGATAGCTCTAAGAAGGAGCTATGATGACGGTTGTAGGAGGCAATGATTTAGAACTGTCTCTAGTTGAGGCATAGAACTATCTACATGAACATACACACCCATGTGAATTAGAAGACGAAGAAGAGTATCTATTATGGAAATTGACTATGAGGAGAAGAAGGCTCCAAAGATGATTGTACAGTTAATTTGACCACTCTTCAGATCATCAGGAAGTGTCAGTAGTGCTAGAAGGGCCTACCTAGAAATGATGCAGTTAAAAAGCATGTTCTCATACAAATACATGGAATTAAAAATTCATACTATGAAGAGAAGCATATGACTCCACCAGTGGTGAGACAAGTGGCCCCACCAAGTACCAGCTCAGAAGGAGCTAGATTTCAGAGGGATTCAACCCTTAGGATCTAGTAAGAAGGAGAAATGATGCAGGAGCATCGCCAACACATCAAGCGAGCCAGCGCGGAAGCGGAGGATAGCTGGACAAGCGCCAGCACAAATTTTGAAATACCTTGAAATTGTTGCGCGAACATTAATGTGGAGATTTAATGAAGCGCACTTGTATATTGTAATCGGACCTTGAGCGGATTGCTCTCGTCCTTAGTAGGTAGACGGCATTTAAGATAGTTAATGCAAGTAGATAGAAATTTAATTCTAGATTAGACTGTTTGAGAGCGCAAGAGGGAAATGGGATATAGACACCCTCATTGTGTATTGTAACATTATCAAGGAAGAACAAGAGCATGCAGAGAGCTGTGTAAGAACACCCATGTATAGATATTTGAATTAATAGAAGAAAGCTTTGATTCAAATTCATGGTTTGTGTTGTTCTCTGTGTATTGATGTTGATATGCTCATGAATGTTTTCTTCCAGTTATACGTTTTCTTTTATATGTTGTGTATATGATTTCATGTGTGAATTGAAGTCTGAGAGGAAGAAGGAATGAGTTCCAATTGTTTCTCTATTTGAGCTAGAGAGTTCCTGCAAGGAGTGCAGTTGAAGTGTCTGCAAGGAGTGCGTTGACAGAGGGTTCAGATAGAGAAAGCTTTTGTTTCTCATTCGTCCCAAAAGGTGCAGTTGGGCACAGGAGCCGTGCAAGGAGTGCGCAGGCCAAGGGAAGCTTCAGGGTAGCGAACCTGAGCAAAGCATTGAGAGACTGTTATTGCAGACGTGCGCAGAGTCGAAGACTTCAACACTTAGACGTGGTTGAAGGTTGTCCGCAAGGAGTGCGTGCAAGAGTTTTTCTGAAGGACTGGAAAGATGTGGAAAAGCTCAGGAGGGATAAGGGCCTCCGAAGTTGTTGAAGGACAGTGCAGAGAAATTTGTGCCTTGAAGGTTAAGCAGGCGTCGCAAGCTTGTGTTCAGGTGAACAAGTCTTCGTGGAGGAAGTACTTGGTTCATTCCACAGAATTCATCAGGAAGGAACGGACGGTTGGAATCCTCCGAGGAGAATTCGCGACACCCCGTGGGTCGTCAGATCTCACAAAGGTGCAGGGGAGATACAACGGCGTATTCCCGAAGGTTTAATCTCAGAAAAGATAGAGCCATTGATCCAAGCCGATCAGGGCCGTTGGATTATTCGCGAAATCGCCTATCGGGATTTCGTGAGAAAAGAGTCGAAGATTTGGCAACGGGAATCGTGATATTGCGATACGCGATATCCTGACAAGCTGAAGAAACGGTGTGGGGCCACAAGGGTTAGAGTGAAGGACAGGTGGCACGAGCTATCAGGGTTTCGTAGCGAGAAGTCTCGAACATTGGACATCAGGATTCGCGATCCCGCGAAGTCCAAAATCTCGACGAGGTGACGGGACCGTTGAAAAGTCAAAGCCACGAGCTCATCGAAGCTTCGGCGCATCAGGAGTCGGGAGTCGGTAAAGTGAGTTTCTCGACACTGCGAGTGCTGAGATCCTGATCGAGAAAATCCCGACAAAGTAAAGGAGAGGGTCAGCGTTGACTTGTATCGATGTTCGGGGATTCGTAGAACAAACACTCGACCACTGACCTTTGAAATCGCGAAGCCGCGAGTTCCGATCCTTCGATAAGTAAAGAGAGGGGATCGCGCAAAGAGTCTGTGGGTGTAGGTTTCCCGATAGGGAAATAGAAGAATCATTGGAGGTCTTCGGGCCGTGAGAAGAGAAGATCCTGTGAAGCGGACGTGCTTGCGGGCACGTGCTGCATCAGGTTTGGTATCAGATCACATAAAGATTCTTTGCTTTCTGTAGTAGAGAAAGAGAATTCACCATGTCGCTGAGAAGAGATAGACAGTCACCCGATCCAGAGGATAGGGAGGTGCAGCGAAGAAGAGGCAGGCAGGTAATAGATCCAGCCATGGAGAGACAGATGCGTGATCTCCGAGCTAGACTCGAACATATGGAGACAGCGCAAAGACGCACAGCCAGTGCGGGGGATCTGAGTGATTCCAAGAGCGAGATTGAGGTTGAATGAGAAGAAGAGGTTGCAGCTGAAGATGCATCAAACGAGCGTTTGATCAGAGCTATTTCCAGAATGGGTGCAAGAGAAAAGCTGGCTATTCTAGTTTACGAGGGAAACTTGGATGCAGAGGAGCTTCTAGATTGGATTAGAGCTCTGGACACATACCTCGACTACGAAGATGTTGAAGAAGACAAAAAGGTCAAGCATGTTGTTACATGCTTGAAAGGACATGCAACATTCTGGTGGGATGAGCTACAAGCTGACAGACGCTGCAAGGGCAAGCAGAAGATCAAAAGCTGGGACAGGATGATCGCGAAGATGAAAGCGAAATTCATCCCCAGGGACTATCAAATTACTCTGTTAAGGAGAATGCAGAACCTGAGACAGAAGCTGATGACATTGAAAGAATACACTGAGGAATTATATAAACTGAACATCAGGGCAGGTCATCGAGAGAGCGATGATGAGAAAGTTTCCAGATATATGAATGGTCTGAGATATGATATCCAAGATGAGATGATCATGGTTACCATCCGAACGGTGGAAGATGCTTATCAAATGGCTCTGAAAGCAGAGGCGAAGTTGAGCCGAAAGAAGAATCAGAGGGGCCAAGGCAGAAGTCAGCCTAGAGGCAAGTCAGTTGCCTAGGAAAAATACCAGAAGCCCAAGGAGGAATGGAAGAAACCTCAGACTCGCACAGAGAGAGGTGGAAGTTCACAGCGAGGGAAATATAATGAACAACGAGGGTAGCATACTGAGCAGAAAGGAGATTATGCTGACAATAATACTTTTCCTCGTACTAGAGGCAGAGGAAGAGGAAGAGGTGGAGTAATCACATGCTTCACATGTGGGAAGAATGGGCATAAGTCTTACAACTATCCAGAGAAAAAGAAGGGCATTGGGGAAGCTCACATCGCCGAAGCACAAAGGCGGGATGTTGAAGCAGAAGACGCTGAAGGCGGAAGATCGTTGATGATGCGAAAAGTCCTTTTGACACCCGAGAAGGAGGTGGAAAGTTCAGTCCAAAGGACCAGACTTTTCAGGACTGCTTGCAAGACCAAGGACAGGGTATGCAAGGTCATTGTAGACAGTGGTAGCACGGAAAATCTCGTATCTACAGAGATGGTAGAGAATCTGGAGCTAGAGATGAATGATCATCCAAGCCCATACAGAGTTTCGTGGCTACAGAAAGGACACCAGGTAACTGTTACTAAACAATGCTTGGTTGAATTCAAAATAGGAGGATATAATGATAAGATCTTGTGTGATGTTATTCCCATGGATGTTTGTCATCTATTGTTGGGTAGACCATGGCAATATGACAGAAATGTGATTCATGATGGGAGGATGAACACATACGCCCTGGAGAAGAATGGGAGGACACACATGTTTCTTCCGATAAAGGATAAGGAGGTGAAGCCGGAAGTAAGCAACATTGTACTTCTCATGAGTGGGAAGGAACTTCTTACTGAGGTTAAGAAGAAGGAGGATCCATAGTTCATTGTGGTCAGAAAGCCGAGGATTGTTCTGACTAGCACAAGAGTGGATGATTTACCAGAGGAGGTTCAGGAGCTGCTGGGAGAGTTCGCTGACATTGTAGTGGACGAATTACCTCATTCGTTGCCGCCAATCAGAAGTGTGAGTCATCATATTGATCTCATACCAGGAGCCAGTTTGCCAAACAAAGTTGCGTATAGACTGACGCCGCAGGAGAATGAAGAAGTTAAGAGGAAAGTCCAGGATTTGTTGGACAAAGGGTTGGTCAGAGAAAGTTTGAGTCCATGTGTTGTTCCAACAGTACTCAATCCAAAGAAAGACGGAGGCTAGAGGATGTGTACTGAATCGAGGGCGATAAATAAGATAACCATCAGGTACAGATTTCCATTGCCGAGGATGGATGATTTGATGGACTTCTTGAGTGGAGCAAGGTATTTTTCAAATATTGATTTGAAAAGCAGATATCACCAGATTCGCATGAGAGAAGGTGATGAATGGAAGACAGCATTCAAAACAAATGAGGGTTTGTATGAATGGCTTGTTATGCCGTTTGGCTTAACAAATGCGCCAAGTACCTTCATGAGGTTGATGAACAAAGTCCTGAAGGAGTTCATTGGGAAATTTGTCATTGTGTATTTGGATGACATACTGGTTTTCAGTAAAATAGCAGCAGAGCATCTGAAGCATTTGGCCACAGTGATGCAGAAATTGCAGCAGGAGAAGCTGTTGATTAATATGAAGAAGTCCTCATTCATGAAGACAGAACTCATTTATTTAGGGCTTGTTATTTCAGCAAATGAGTTGAGGATGGATCCAGGTAAGGTGGAAGTGATCAAGAATTGGCCATCACCAAGGAATGTATTTGAGGTGAGAAGTTTTCACGGATTGGCTAGTTTCTACCGAAAATTCATCGGGAATTTCAGTGGAATTAGCGCAGCGATGATGGATACAGTGAAGAAGCGGCATAAGTCTTTTCACTGGAATGAAGAGGCCGAGAAAAGCTTCAATTTGTTGAAGAGGAAGATCACGAAACAACCAGTTTTGGTGTTGCCGGATTTCCAGAGGACATTTCAGGTGAAATGCGATGCAAGAGGATTTTCAATAGGGGCAGTCTTAAGTCAAGAAGAGAAGTCGATCACATATTTCAGCGAGAAGTTGAATGAAGCAAAGATGAAGTATTCCACATATGACAAGGAATTTTATGCTATTATCCAAGAATTGAAGAAATGGAGGCATTATTTGATCCCGAAAGAGTTTGTTTTGTACAGTGACAATCATGCACTGCAGTTTGTGACTCAACAGGAGAAGTTGAATCAGAAACATGTAAACTGGGTTGAGTATATGCAGAATTTCACATTTGTGACTAAGCATATTTCTGGTACTGCTAACAAAGTTGTTGATGCTTTGAGCAGGAAGTGTTTGTTATTGCAGGAGTTCCGAGTCAATACATTGGGTTTTGATGATCTCAGGGACATGTACGCAGTTGATCCAGATTTTGGAGAAGCGTATGAAGCAGCTGAGAATCCAGTTCTCAGAGACAGAAGCCCTTGGATAGAGTACATGATCCAGGAAGGATTGCTATTTAAGGGCAATCAACTGTGTATTCCGAAATGCTCCATGAGGGAGAATCTGTTGAAGGAGAAACACAGTGGAGGATTGGCCGGACATTTTGGCCATGACAAAACGTTCGCGAAATTGAACGAGTCATATTTTTGGCTGGGAATGCGAACAGATGTCAAGAGATTTGTAGACAGGTGCAGAATTTGCCAGCATTCGAAGGGAAGGAAGTAGAATGTGGGATTCTATCAACCATTGCCCATACCAGAGAGGCTGTGGGATGCGATTAGCATGGATTTTGTATTGGGGTTGCCAAGGACACAAAGAGGTGTTGATTCAATCTTTGTGGTGGTGGATAGATTTTCTAAAATGGCACACTTCATCCCATGCCAGAAGACCAACGATGCGACTCACATTGCGAACCTGTTTTTCAAAGAGGTCATTCGACTTCATGGGTTACCGAAGAGTATAGTTTCTGATCGATATACCAAATTCATAGGGCATTTTTGGAGAACCTTATGGAAGAAGCTGGGAACTAACTTGTTTTTTAGTTCATCATATCACCTGCAGACAGATGGACAGACAGAAGTGGTCAACAGAAGTCTGGGAGACTTGCTGAGAAGCTTGGTGACAGAGCACCACAGCCAGTGGGACAGTATATTACCACAGGCAGAGTTTGCGTACAACGACTCAGTGAATAGGAGCACAGGCCAGATTCCATTCCAGATTGTATATGGTATGCAGCCGAGAGGAGTTTCTGAACTGAGGGATTCAGAACAGACTGCGACTACCAGCGCTAGTGCAGAAGAATTCGCAGACGCGATGAAAGAACTTCACAGCCAGGTGAAGGAGCGACTGCTGAAATCAAGTCAAGAGTATAAGCGCAGAGCAGATCATCATAAGAGACAACTTTAGTTTGAAGATGGTGATCTGGTTCTAGCACATTTGAGGAAAGAAAGGTTCCCGAGGGGAACATATAATAAATTGAAAATGAAGAAAATTGGACCCTGCAAGGTCTTGAAGAAATTTGGGGCAAATGCTTATGAGATTGAACTACCCGATGGGATCGGAATATCTCTGATATTCAATATCTCGGATTTATACCCGTATAAGGCTGGAGAAGCAGAGACTGGAGATGAACAGCCAGTAATCCAGTGGACGAAACATATGCCAGTTGCAGAGAAGTCGCAGATGGAGTGCATACTGGACAAGAGAGTGAGCAAGAAGACCAAAAGAAAAGAATACTTTGAGTATCTGGTCAAATGGAAGAACCATCCAGTTGAAGATGCCAGCTGGGAGACCGAAACAGTGATACAGAAGCATGGACAGACCATGCAGGAGCTCATGGACAGGAGCCCATGAAATTTTTCAAGCGAGGGAGTATGATGCAGGAGCATCGCCAACACATCAAGCGAGCCAGCGCGGAAGCGGAGGACAGTTGGACAAGCGCCAGCACAAATTTTGAAATACCTTGAAATTGTTGCGCAAACATTAATGTGGAGATTTAATGAAGTGCACTTGTATATTGTAATCGTAC
The DNA here is from genome assembly GCA_010110895.2 of Picea sitchensis. NCBI lineage: Eukaryota > Viridiplantae > Streptophyta > Pinopsida > Pinales > Pinaceae > Picea > Picea sitchensis. The sequence goes on along the minus strand of SNQJ01S0232587.1, from coordinate 6,945 downwards.
CTTGAGCGGATTTCTCTCGTCCTTAGTAGGTAGACAGCATTTAAGATAGTTAATGCAAGTAGATAGAAATTTAATTCTAGATTAGACTGTTTGAGAGCGCAAGAGGGAAACGAGATATAGACACCCTCATTGTGTATTGTAACATTATCAAGGAATAACAAGAGCATGCAGAGAGCTGTGTAAGAACACCCATGTATAGATATTTGAATTAATAGAAGAAAGCTTTGATTCAAATTCATGGTTTGTGTTGTTCTCTGTGTATTGATGTTGATATGCTCATGAATGTTTGCTTCCAGTTATATGTTTTCTTTGATATGTTGTGTATATGATTTCATGTGTGAATTGAAGTCTGAGAGGAAGAAGGAATGAGTTCCAATTGTTTCTCTATTTGAGCCAGAGAGTTCCTTCAAGGAGTGCAGTTGAAGTGTCCGCAAGGAGTGCATTGACAGAGGGTTCAGATAGAGAAAGATTTTGTTTCTCATTCATCCCAAAAGGTACAGTTGGGCACAGGAGCTGTGCAAGGAGTGCGCGGGCCAAGGGAAGCTTTAGGGTAGCGAACCTGAGAAAAGCATTGAGAGACTACTGTTGCAGGCGTGCGCAGAGTCGAAGACTTCAACACTTAGACGTGGTTGAAGGTTGTCTGCAAGGAGTGCGTGCAAGAGTTTTTCTGAAGGAATGGAAAGACGTGGAAAAGATCAGGAGGGATAAGGGCCTCCGAAGTTGTTGAAGGATAGTGCAGAGAAAGTTGTGCCTTGAAGGTTAAGCAGGTGTCGCAAGTTTGTGTTCAGGTGAACAAGTCTTCGTGGAGGAAGTACTTGGTTCATTCCGCAGAATTCATCAGGAAGGAACGGACGGTCAGAATCCTCCGAGGAGAATTCGCGACACCCCATGGGTCGTCAGATCTCACAAAGGTGTAGGGGAGATACAGCGGCATATTCCCGAAGGTTTAAGCTCAGGACAGATAAAGCCATTGATCCAAGCCGGTCAGGGCCGTTGGATTATTCGTGAAATCACCTATCGGGATTTTGTGAGAAAAGAGTCGAAGATTTGGCAACGGGAATCGTGATATTGCGATACGCGATATCCAGACAAGATGAAGAAACGGTGTGGGGCCACAAGGGTCAGAGTGAAGGACAGGTGGCACGAGCTATTGGGGTTTCACAGCGAGAAGTCCTGAACATTGGACATCAGGATTTGTTATCCCACAAAGTCCGAAATCTCGACAAGGTGACGGGACCGTTGAAAAGTCAAAGCTGCGAGCTCATCGGAGTTTCAACGCATCGGGAGTCGGGAGTCGGTAAAGTGAGTTGCTCGAAAACGCGAGTGCCGAGATCTCGATCGAGAAAATCTCGACAAAGTAAAGGAGAGGGTCAGCGTTGACTTGTATCGGCGTTTGGGGATTCGTAGAACAAACACTCGACCACTGACCTTTGAACTCGCGAAGCCGCGAGTTCCGATCGTCCGATAAGTAAAGAGAGGGGATCGCGCGAAGAGTATGTGGGTGTAGGTTTCCTGATAGGGAAATAGAAGAATCATTGGAGTTCTTCGGGTCGTGAGAAGAGAAGATCCTATGAAGCGGACGTGCTTGCGAGCGCGTGCTGCGTCAAGCAACCTCCCAACACAGTCCATAGTATATCAGACTTCAGAATAATTCAACAGATGCAATGAAAGAAGGTGCCTCTAGAGATCGTATAGACTCAAAAGGAGTTAAGCTCCAGAGGCAGCATGCAAATTCAGAGTGAACTTGATCTCAGAGAGATTCAGTGGCTTAGAGACTTTCATTGAGAAAGTATTCCTTCTCAAATTCAAATAGGAGAGAGAGACGTCTTCCAGGATTGGTAGACAAGTGCCATGAGTTGAGGAGGCTAGATTGAAGCTTCAGAGGCTTCTAGAAGATGTGAGATCTCCTGGGAGGATTCCCTTGTCTCAATAGACCTTGTTGTAGTGACAGAGGAGGAAAATAGTCAAAAGGACTGGGATATAGATTTTGCCTCAGTTCTAGAAACCACACATGTTTTCTAGCATTGATGAGAAACATCATTGATTCAGAGCCTTCCACCATTGAAGAAGATGTTGAGAAGCAGGAATGAAACGATGCCATGATGGAGGAGTATCAGTCCATCATGAATAATGATGTTTGAGAAGTGGTTCTGAGACTAGAAGGGAAGTCCGTAGTGACTTCCGAGTTGATCTACAAGATAAAGCATGTTGCAGATGGCAACATAGAGATTTACAAAGATTGATTTTTGGCCTGAGGATTCTCACAGCAAGAGGGAGAATATTATAACAAGACATTTGCCCCGGTAGCCAAAAAAAGTGTACATAGAGCAACCACAAGATACATGAGAAGGAGTCTCATGTATGCAGATTGAAGAAGACTTTGTATGGGCCCAAGTAGGCACCCATGACATGATATTCTAGATCAGACAGTTATTTGATGGTTTCCCATTGATCCTACATGTGGATGACCTGTTTCTGACAAGAGATGAGAATCTCATAGTTGGGTGTAAGAGGGAGCTCGCTTCATAGTTCGAGATGAAGGATATAGGTATGATGCATTACTTCTTGGGATTGGAAGTGTGGCAGAGATCAGATGATATTTTCCTTAACCAAGGAAAATATATTGTTGAGATTTTGAAGAAATTTGGGAGGATGGACTGCAATTCCATGACCACACCTATGTTGATAAATATGAAGCTCTTGAGTGACAACTTTTCAGATTTGGTGGATCCTGCGATGTATAGACAGTTGATTGGATCCTTGATGTATCTAGTTAACACTAGGCCAGACATATGCTTTGCAGTGAATACGTTGAATCAACACATGGTTGAACCTAGACAAGTACATTGGATGGAAACAAATCCTATGTTGAGATACCTTCATGGTACGTTTGGATATGGATTGAGATATGTATCGGGTGAATATGTGAAGCTGCAGGGATATACAAATTATGACTGGGTAGTGAGTGCAGTGGATAGGAAGAGTAATTTTGGATGTTGTTTTAGTCTAGGGTCATGCATGATCTCATTGTTGATCAAGAAGCAGACATCAGTGGCACTCAGTACATCAGAAGAAGAGTATATTGCAGCAAGTGTGGCAAGTCGTGAAGCAGTGTAACTCTAGAAGTTTCTAGCTAGGATATTTGATCTAGAATTGGAGCCAACTTTGATACATTGTGACAATCAAAGTTGTGTGAAGCTTAACGAGAACCATGTATTCCATGATAGGTATAATCATATAGATATCAAATGTCATTACATCCGGGACATGGTGTAGAGAGGATTTGTGGAGCTCCAATACATATCCATGGATGAGCAGATAGAGGACATTCTCACCAAGCCCTTGTAAAGAGTGAAGTATGAGTAATTTAGGGACAAGCTTGGAGTGTTTCTGAATGTCCACCTTCGTTGAGATGGAGGTGTGTTTTTTCTTCTCATGCTGACTAACCCCTTTGGCCAAGGGTTCCCTGGATCAGTCACATGAGGTGACTGAGGGGGTAATGCAATGTTGGACCTGCTGAGAGAAGAAACATCACACACATAGTCATAAGACTATGGCGGAGGCTATGTGACTCCGGACGGTAGTTTTTTGCTACTTCGATGGATGTGTTCCACTGGCGGAGGTTGTGTGACTCTGGATAGTAACTGTGTGCTACTTCGGTGGATGTGTTCCACTAGCAGAGGCTGTGTGACTCCAGACAATATCTTTGTACTACTTCAGTGTATGTTTTCCACTGGTGGAGGATGTGTGACTCTAGACAGTAGTTTTGTGCTACTTCGGTGGTTGAGTACCACTGGCGGAGACTGTGTGTCTTTGGACAATAGTTGTTTTCTACTACAGTGGATGTGTTCCACTGGCAGTGACTGTGTGTCATTGTACAGTAGTTGTGTACTACTTGGCAACAGTTGCGATCTATTGGATGACATTTTAGTAGTTGTGTGCTACTAGATGATTCTCATGAAGATTACCAGATCATTTAGATGTAGCTGTGTGTGCTACCGTTTAATCATAGAGACTGTGCCTAATGATTCAAGCTACAAAGGAAATTGTAGCAGCTGTGTGCTTGCTAGTAGATTGCAAAGTAGTCAGTGGACTACCAGATGAAGACATTGTGAAATATGCCTCCCTAGCTAAGAGGGAGTGTTGATGTTTTGGTATCTACGGGAGGATATTTCCCTCCTTGATGACCTTTCTTATATGCGGGGAAGATTCCAGAAGCAAGAGATCCATTGGATGGATGTTGAAATACCCTAGAAGAGAAGTCGGCCCAGAAGAATAAAGTATAATGAAAACACACCTTCCCAGAAGAGAAGTCATCCCAGCTATAAGGACAAGACGACTATAAATAAGGAGGTGTCTTAGCTCATTTTTTCACTTACTCACACTCTCTCAGCTACACAGAAGAAAGGCACAAGTTTGTAGGAGGTGACACAGTAGCTACAGTTGCATAGTTTATTCTTGTTCAGTCTTTTGGTATCTCTCTCTTGTGCACTACTCCTTGAGGAGGTGCGCTACATTTGTATGGTGTTTTTGTTGTAGCTAGGGTGGTATTTTCAGTTAAGCTAGCACTTGTTCTAGGGTTTATCTAGTTGGACTTTCTTTTTGAATGAAATATATCTAATAAATGTTGTTGGGTTTTTCCCCCATTCGGGGTTTTCCCAGGATAAATCTCTTGTGTTCTTTTATGTCTCTTGTTTATGTTGCTACTGTTGAGTACATGTTATATATGTTAATGGTAATGAGGTAAAATAACACTAGTAACACCAATTCTCTGTAAATAAGGAAAATCCAACACAAAGTTACACCGGGAGCATTGATTGCATCCTTATTATTATTCCTGAAAGAAAGTTGGTGCCTGCTAGCCTTCCTTCTAGCACAAGCACATTGCCAACAACAACATTGCACCATGAAGGAAATTTAGTTCCTACTATCTTTTCTCCTACACAAGCACAAACACAAGTGCATTGCACCATGAAGGAAAACTAGCGTCTATTAGATTTCCTTCTAGCACAAGCACAAGTGCATTGCACTATGAAGAAAATTTAGCGCCTATTAGATTTCATTCTATCACAAGTACAAACGCATTTCCAACAACAACATTGCACCATGAAGGAAAGATAACACCCACTATATTTCCTTTTAGCACAAGCACAAGTTCACTATTAACAACAACATTGCATAGTGATGAAAAGATAGAATCTGCTAGCTTTCCTTCTAGCAAAAGTGCAACTGCATTGCCAACAACATTGCATAGTGAAGGAAAGATAGTGCCCGCTAGCTTTCCTTCCAACACAAACACAAGTGCATTTCCAACAACATTACATCGTGAAGGAAATCTAGCACCCACTAGATCTTCTTCTAGGATAAGCACAAGTGCATTGCCAACAACATCCCAACGTGAAGAAAATATAGTGGATGATAGATCTCCTTATAGCATAAGCAAAAAATCATTTCCAACAACAACATTGCACTGCAAAGGAAAGATAGTGCCTGCTAGTTGTTTTCCTTCCAACACCAGCACAAGCGCATTACCCAAAACAACATTGCACCATGAAGGAAATCTAACGTCCATAAAAACAACATTCCAACATGATGGAAAGCTAGCACCTGCTAGTTTTCCTTCTAACAAGAACAAGCGCATTGCCAACAACAACATTGCACCATGAAGGAAAGCTAGCGACTGCTAGATTTTCTTCTAGCATAAATGCAAGCGTTGCCAAGAATATTGCATCATGAAGGAAAGATAGCATCCACTAACTTTCCTTCTAGCACAAGAATAAATGCATTGTCAACAACAACATTGCAGTGTGAAGGAAAGATAGCACCTGCTAGTTTTTCTTCTAGCACAAGCACAAGCACATTGCCAATAACAACATTGCACAGGAGAGCTATCACCTTCTATATTTACTTATAGTACAAGAATAAGTGCATTTCCAACAACAACATTGCACCATGAAAAAAATCTAGTGCACACAAGATTTCTTTCTAGCACAAGCACAAATTCATTGCCAACAACAACATTGTGTATTCAAGAAAATCTAGTTCCCACTAGCTTTCCTTTTATCAAAAGAAAAAGTGCATTGCCAACAACAACATCGCAACGTGAAGGAAATCTAGCATCCACTAGATTTCCTTCTAGAACAAGTACAAGCGTATCTCCAACAACAACATTGCACCATGAAGGAAAGATAGTGCCCACTATCTTTCCTACTAGCTCAAGAACAAGGGAATTGTCAACAAAAATCCACCATGAAGGAAAGCTAGTGCCCACTAGCTTTCCTTTCAGCACAAGGACAAAAGCATTGTCAACAACAACATTGCAACTTGCTAGGTTTCGTTCTAGAAAAATCACAAGTACGTCGCCAACAAAAACATTGCACTGTGAAAGAAACCAGTGCCTACTAGCTTTCCTTCTAGCGCAAGCACAAGCACAATGCCAACAATAACATTGTACCGTGAAGGAAAGTTAGCACCTATTATCTTTCCATCTATGACTAGAAAAAATGTAGAGCCCATGATAACATCATATTTGAGTACAGTTCTTCTTTCATAACTGTGAATCTTCTTAGCTTGTTCTAGAGCTAATAAAAGGGCACAAACAAAGGCAGAACATTAACCATAGTGATCGTTAGGAAGAGGCACATGTTGAGCATTGATTTCATCCTTCTAATAGTGCATGAAGTAGTGCGATCTCTTGTTATCTTTCATTCTAGCATAAACACAAGTGCATTTCCAACTACAACATTGCACTATGAAAGAAAACTAGTGTTGTCTAGCTTTCCTTCTAGCACAAGAACAAGTGCATTGACAACAACAACATTGCACCATAAAGGAAAACTAGTGCCCACTACCTTTTCTTCTAACACAAGCAGAAGCACGCCGCCAAAAACAACATTACACCATGAGGGAAACCTAGCAGCCTCTAGCTTTCATTATATCCCAAGC